>JADDOH010003192.1:0-53849 GCA_016648135.1 Agrypnia vestita | reverse complement strand
TTTGGTACCTTGAATTCTTTATATAGTTAGGCACTTGGGTAGTCATTTTTTTTCTTTGGAATTATTAGAATCAAATTTCATAATTTCCAAATCTTCTAATTAAATACATCTACGGAAAATTTGATACTATAATGCAAGTCTGGCGGTCGCTGACTTTTGCGCTAATACAGGGATACTAATATAAATTAATTTCAGGGTACACCTTTGCTGCCGGCGACGACATCAGAAGTGAACAAAGAAAATATACCACCCGTACAACCAGCCATTGGAGAAAATGTCCTTTTGGTAAATTATCAGTCCAATGAAGTAATTACATGTCTAAAGAATAAGCAAATCTTAATTAAGATTTTTTTAATCAATCTTGATATGTAATGCATATCTCCATAACTAATGATATTAGGCCACGGTTGCTCGAACATTTTAGACTCAAAACATAGGCAGGAATATACCGGCAAGTTTCTGCTGCTCGTTCTGGCACACCCTGTATATTAGTATGGATTATAACAGTAGAGTGTTTCAGGGTAATCTAGTGCCAACGGAGGCTGCGTCAGAAGCGAACAAAGAAAATGCGCCCGTCCAACCAGCCGTCGCAGATAGTGACCAGAACCTTCCCCAGCAAGCCCTGGTCATTGTGGTTGCCGCTCCATGCGGTAAGTATTATATTACAATGCCTTCCTTGTTTATTATTATATTTTTTAACGCTGCAATAGATTATGGTGCCCAATCTATACAATCTACACATACCTTTTAAACATCATATTAATAAGTTTATAAAAATATCAGGTAGAAGTTATGCTGAAGAAGTGATCCGCCCTTGACCTCTGAATTGGCCAAAACTGATTTATATAATTTAAAGTATACTATAATATAATATTTATTTTTGTAACTACTTTAATTCTTATCTTAATTTTGTAAGTGTATTTTCTTTTCTTTTTCTTAGATTAAGTATTCCTATGAATTACTTTAAATTCTTATCTTGATTTTGTATGTACATTTTCTTTTCTTTTTATTTTCTTTTAGATTTAGATTCTTCAATTGTCATTTTTTATTACTACCTACTTAAATACCATATGAGAATAACCGCCACAGAACAGGATTTTACCTAGTGTGGCAGTTATTAGTATCTTGTATTAACTAATGTAAATGTAAATAAATAAATACTTTGTGTAAATTACAGAACCCCCGCTATGAGAGCCTCATACCGTGCTCACTGACATGAGGACTGACTTTTCTTTAGCCTTTTTTTTAACCTTTTATTCGCTTGCTCTTTATCATTACAAAACTAGTTAACGCATATTTTCACTTAAGAAACATCACAGCTTAAGTGATTTAATTCAATTTCAAATGAGAGGTAAACTTTAAACTTCTAGGAAAACCGGAAAAGAATTATTTTATGTAGGCACCCAGCGCACTAACTGTAGTATGAAGTCACCTATACATAGATTGCCTCGCCTAGGTAATCAATACAGTTCTGTTGATATATTTAATGCTCGTACACTATATGCATTCAAAAGAAAAATCTACTCATCTTCTATTTTACATCGTATATATGTGATCTATTATCTGTTATATTTGTCTTCTTAAATTTTTTAATCTTTTTCTTCTTTTGTATCTATTGTTTGTTTGTATTAGATTTCCTTCTAACTGCTTTCTTCATAGTACTACTTATTGTATTTTCTTATGACTTTTTGTATTTATATCGTTAATATTATTTCACTTTTTGTCATGTTATTCCTATGTAGGTACTCTGTTTGTATGCTTCTTTGTTTTTTAATAAATAATTAAAACATATAGTCCCTTAAGAAACATCACAGTCCACAGTTTATAATAAGTTAATATACACATAATGTCACAAATATCACAGCGTATGTGTAATTCAACCCTAAAAGAGAGAAAAGAAACTTCTATAAAAAATGAGAAATCATGGTTGTAGCAATTCTTAAAAATATTTTGTTTCAATACAAAATAAAATGTTGTTATTAGAGGCAAACTGTTTCAAAACACTTCGCCAACAATATTTCCAGGAAATAGTTAAATTACCCCCACCTCCTCATACCGAACCACTCCACCTGATAAATCGTCACTTGGCTGTATTAAATAATTTTTTGTCCGATGGCTAGAATCCGGAAAAAGGGTGACGACGAGATAAATCTCAGTGATTTAGTAGAGATAGATAGATAGAGCTTGAGATCGGTAGAAAAGGACGAAAACTCAATTTCCATAACTGCAAGAAAATTCTACCCCACCCTCCATATTCTCCCGACATTTTTCCAACGGACTATCATAGTTGTTCGCCGATAAATATCTCATTTTCACAATGAAGATAAGAGAAGGGCTGGAAGTGCAAACTTGTATCTTGTTGTGAAAAATATTCAGTGGATTTCAGAAAATTCCGCTATTGTTTTTTCATTATACATAAAATCGCATAAATTTTACGGTTACGTAATATATCCAGATTTTTAATTCCAGTGCCTCAAGAAGTAGTCGATAAAAGTAAGGAAGGACCCATTACCACCTTTCCAGTTGACTTGGGACAAATTTTATTGAGGAATCAACTGATTCAAGCTCTCAATCAATACAGGCTACAGGATGAAGGCTCTAAAGAAAGGGCGGGAGGTCTCTTGAGTGGCGGTGTCCTGAGCAGTGGGGCAATCGGATCTTTTTTGGGTAACGGAGCTGGCGGCACACCAACAAGTACCTCGCAGGCCTTTGCATCATTACTCAACAGTGGATCCATCAGTAACGGTTACCTAGGAAACTTGGTATCCTCCGGGTACGGTGGATATCTGTTAAGAAATCTCCTGATTGAGGCTCTCAGTCAACAAAAGGACAGTCTAAACTCGCAACCCAACGTAAATGTGGAAGACGTCTTGAATGGGGGCATCCTAAGCAACGGCCTATTCGGATCTGCCGTGGACGACGCAGTTGCTCATTCGTTACTTAATGGTGGATCCCTCAACAGCGGCTTGCGGCTTGGCCTGATGACCACTGGATCAAGTCCGACTGGAGCAGGACTTTTTGGAATAATTCCTATGAAATTAAGTGGATTGACTACGAGTATTACAAATCCTTTCAATCTACTGGGCAATTTGGGTCTTGGTTCCGGACTTACGGGAAATAAAGTAGGGTTGTCAGGGTTACTGGGAGGACTCGGAGGCGGCCTCCCGACCACCTCAACGGGTCTCCAAGGATTGTTGACCAGTCTCGGATTGGGGAGTAAAGGAACACCCGGGGGAACAAACATATTCGGTGGAACTAGCCCAACTGGAGTAATGGGATATTTAAGCAGTATCTTGTCTGGCATATCGGGAGGAAAATTGAGAAGATACTATGGCCGTAATATGGATGCGAAGGAGGAAGCTAGCGAAATGCCCTGGCTCGTGAGGATCCTGGTCGATGGAGTAGTAGTGGCAGACGGCGTGCTGGTCTCTGATCAGCACGTACTGACGGCTGCAGCACCACTAAGCGGGTGAGTTTTTTTTAATTTGGCGTTTAATTGATATTTTCATAATATAATTCTTTAATATTCGCCACATTAAGTTTAATTTTTATTTTTTTGGTTATTTTGCGATTAATCAAAAGAATGATAAGCAAAAGCGGATGCCGAGAGTTGTTTGTTCGCTTTAAAGCTGGTGATATTATGAAAATATGAAATATGAAATATATAATATGAAAAATTCACTCCCTTCATTATCATTTTATTTAACTTGTATTGAAACGAAAGAATTTTTAGTAATCGATATTAGTTACTGTAATGATAGTCCAGCGTTTTACAAAAAATAAGTCAGAAATATTGAAAAAAAAATGCAAACTTTGATGTCGCATATCTCCATAACTATTGATATTAGGTGATTATAGCTTGAATATTTTCGACTCATAATCAAAGCAGAAATATAGTCCTGCGAGGTTATTAATGTTTTACAAATAACCCTGTATATAAATCTAGATAAAGGAAGAACTTATGTCGGGATAGGAAATAGTATACTGGGATACTGGATACTGGGCCTTTGTACAACTGTCGCGTCCATGCTGGGAGTTGCCCAACGTGGACCACCTCATGTTGTTCCTCCATCTTATTCTCTCCTCCAAGACTAAGAGGTGGCCCTCAATGTGGTATCACTCGATGAACGTGGCTCTCAAGACATTAGTTCCATTTTATGAGTCGGACAACCTAAGTTAGAAGTTAATTATCATTAATTACCACATAGATGGGATATGTCTTCATTATAACATCAATTTTACCAAGTTTTCTTTGCAGCGCTCCAGATGCAAATGTGCTGGTTACCTTTGGCCATGAAGATCGCTGCTCTGAAGACCCTAAAGCCTTTAACATGACAATCTCGAAGATTCTGCAGAATCCTCTGTACGAACCTGAGACGCGGGGTCACGATTTGAGTCTCCTTCGTCTGTCCAGCAAACTGTCTGTGGGACCTCGACTTCTTCCCATCTGTCTGCCATCTATGTGTAAGTACTATTACATTATTTTATTTATCAGTCACTGAACACGAATTTAATTGGAGCAATGTCCTTTAAGGCTGTAAATTCACTGCAAATGCATATTTCTATTTCTTTTTAATGTGGGTTTTTATTATTAATTTACGAGCATATCAGAACATTTTAGGACGATGACTAAGATAAAACATTATTTCTTATATAAAACTAATAAACTGAACATTATTTACAATAATTAAAAAATATATAAGCATTAATCGACTGACCGCGACCAAAAAATTCCTTTTTAATGTCTTGACAAAATCAATAGATTCTGAATATTCATATATACGCAGAATATATTTTCTTACGTGTATAAACCTAGCATTAATACGACGATAATACTCTAAAATAATTAAATGTTGGATAATAATTAAGTTATTTTGCAACAAATTTTTACGTTTTATTTTTATTTTAAATGCTTTTTAATCATATAAAGAGATGATTTCAAACAATATATTGTATTTACGCATACACTTTAAGTCTTCAATGTTGGATAATAATTAACTTATTTTGCAACAAATTTTTACGTTTTATTTTTATTTTAAATGCTTTTTAATCATATAAAGAGATGATTTTAAACAATCTATTATATTTACGCATACACTTTTAGCCTTCAACCACAATTAAAAAGTTGTATTTTTAAGTACGTTAATTACTATTTAAAACTAAAAATTATAAAACATGAAATATGTCAAAAAATGACGTAGTTTTAAAATCAATCCGTTTTTTTAATCTTTTCTGTCGTTGTTATATGCCACCATCTAACATAGTTACCAAGACAGACATCGCGGTGGATCGGAATTCTCATTTTAACTATTTGATTTCAAATCTCTTAGAAACCCATCAAACCCATCACCTTCCAAAAGCCAGTCGCAATCACTGATAGTGATTGAATACACAATAGTATAAGAGCAAGGAATCGGCCAAATCAATTTTTTGTTATTATTTTATTATATTTGGTATATAAATTAAGAAACGATCAATTATATTTATAATAATCGATCTTTTTTCAGTTACTCCTTACATAATGCAAGAAGCCACCGTTGCATCGTACGCCGAAGCTCCAACATCAGCTACAGGACCTTCTTGCAGACCAAAACAGGCTCTTCTTCCGCTGCAACCCCTTACAGCTTGCTCCAGTACCATATCACCAGCATCCCTGGCCACAGAAGACAAGACTTGTCTGGGGGTGCAGGAAGCCAAGGAAAATATGTGCGCTGTAAGATGTGAACAGAATATTATTACATTTTTACTCCCTTCATATTAACTCGTGGCGTCTGCTTGCTTGCCGTCAACAAAAACTTTGGATCGATTTTTGACCCTTTTTCCGAGATCCAATCGAGCTGAAACTTGGCAAGCAGACTTGTGGTGACGATCAAGAAGATCTATCAAATTTTCGTTAAAAAAAATTAATAATCATAGTATAATTTCGGATTTTTAGAAATTTTATTGGTTATTTCAAATTGGAATCATTAGAAAAGTTTGATTAGCAACGCCGCGGCGGACCGATAACGTCGCGGAATATTTTCTAAATTTGAATTACTCCGTCGGTATAATAAGTACATCACTACGAATTTCGAAAATTTACAAAACAATTGGTTCACAGATGACAGCAAAATTGGGTTTTTTGGGAAATAATCAAATAATAATTTATTTCTTTTAGATTTCTGCTTAGTTTTGAAGAATTTTACATTACTCAAATCTGATTCTGACTAAATTTTTTGACGCTGGAAATTCATAATGATAATTGAATCTATCAAAATCTTGACATCTCAAAACATCTGACATTTTAGAAATATATTAAATTTCTGTAAGTTTAGTGTTATGTTATATGTTTTAATTAGTCTTTAATTATTGTTATATTTTACAAAGAAAGGGAGTATAGTAAAAACTTGGTTTTTATGGGTTACTTTTTTATCACTAAAGTTTCATTGCGCGGCGCATGTAGCCTAGCCATTGGTGTGCTTCTCGGCTTTTCACCACAGTCAATGCTCTGTTCACCACATAGGGAACATTGATGGTTTCTAAATACTAGTTATCAATTTACAAATACCTTTTTTGAATAAATTTCCCACCAAGTGTTCAATTCTCTCATCAGTTCTGTTGCATTCTTCCAGGCTGAGCCAGGAACTGCGGTACAGCACCGCGCCAAAGATGGATCGTACGAGCTGATCGGCATAATGTCTCATACGAAGGTCTGCGGAACATCCAACAGCACGCTCTTCGTTAGAGTACACGACCACCTTCCATGGCTCCTGGAAAACATTCGAGAGGACCAGCTGTGCATTAAAATTTAGAAAATAAATTATTGAGCCACGTTTGTTTAAAGTGTCGCTACTTTTTGTAAATTCTTTATAAGCTAGTTATACGTCAACACCATCATCTTTAATGTCAGTCATTTATATTCAATTAATGTATATTATAGATATCTCACAAAGACGAAACTGTATTTCTTATGGGAAAGTAGGTATAGAAGTCATTTGGGTGTATATAGGACTTAGGACCTATCGTATGGTTGGCTTAAGTGATCACATTACACAATGTAATATTCGCCATATCCACCCATGATAGAATATACCATGCCTACTAATTTTTGGAAGTTGTATATTTATTTGAATTGTATGACAAGCTTTCGTATATAAGTTGTAACCGCCTTTCCATGCAGCCTGTACAAAGCCATTTTCATCCCCTAGATGTCGCTAATTATTTTAATATGGTTAATGTCGCTAATGAGAAAATCTACAATTGATTTAATAAATACAGCTTCGTCTCTTTGAGATATCTATAATATACATTAATTGATTAGTAATGTCTCTGTGACAAAAATCCAGCACTGTTCTGAAAGATTTGAACAAACTCAAAATATTCTGAATTTATTTTCAAAGTTGGTTGTGTCTTCCAATTTCCTCCTTCCAGTGTTATTCGCTGCCACGGATTGAGTTTGGTTAATCTCTCTAGTGCATTCAATATATCTTTAAGATTCGGCGAAAGAAGACGAATTGACGTCACTGAAGTGTAGCGCTGGAGACATCGCGCTAAGTAACGCCCAGTGGGTTTTAGAGGGGCCTGTTGGCTTCTTAACCTTCTCGGATTCTACTGGATGCCTGCGTTTATATAACGATTTTTCGTCCTCCGTTTATAATTTCATTTTCTATTACATATATAGATTATTCTTGTTTGCTTTTTTCCAACTCCTTGAATCAAGTCCAATACACGACTTACCATGCCACTTTGCTTAGGTACTCTCTCCAAGTTTTTGTATATCTATGATGAAAGTTTATGTTTTGCAGCCATATGTGGCATTGATAGAGCATATATTAATGTAATTATTAATCATCCCCTTCGTAAAATATAATAAGCATTTTCAGTTTTTGATTGCCATAAAACATAATATGTAATTTCATTGTCTGTCCGTCCGTCTTTCTGTCTGTCTATCTGTCCGTCTGTAACTTCATGTAACGTCCGTAATTTTGTTCGAATTCCCGGCTAAAAAACCCCGGACCAGCAAACCCGAACCGGCCGCCCAACGCATGTCGTTATCGCCGCCTCTCCGCGGAGCGTCAAAAATATACTATAATTACATACTAGGGCTTAGTAAAGATGCGAACAGTGTTGTCATTTTTGAAGGGTTACAGCTAGTTACAATAAAATTAGTGAATCAGGTAGTTAAATATTATAACATATAATTTCATTATTTTTCTGTAATATTTGGTGATGGATGGGGTATCATTTCAAATGATAAGATATTTATAATTTGATGTATTTTATTATAAGATTGCCAACAAAAATTTCTACAAATGTATGTAAAATAAGCACTAAAAATTATATCAATTTTATAACTAAATGACGTGTTTTAATGAAAATTATAATTTTTAAAACCAAATTAATTAATCAATCAGAAAGACATACAGAAAAATCTAACCCACGAAAAAATATTTTGGCTATTTCTGACAGCGACATTTGCGAGTAGCATTAAAAGAAATTAAACCGAAAAAAAAACCTCAAACAAAAACTCACTACCTAAAAACACTTAAAAGCTAAAAATAAACTGAATTATTTATTTAATTCAAGGGACAAAAATGCGCGATTTTTTCTAACCGATTAAATAAAAAACTTGCTACCTACCTATTCTCAATAATATTCCTACTTATACAATATTATGTTACCTAGCAATCAAGTTATTGTGTTTACAAATTAAAATGATTTATTTACAAAATTACGATGTTACAATTCTTGTCTAAACCTAATTACCTATTAACTTAAATAAAATATTATTATAATGTGTGTTAGGTACCTACTGATCTGTTTGAAGTCGGTGTCAAGCCAAAAATACCGATAATAATAACACTTAGTGATATAATATATACAGGGTCAAAAATTAATAATACCTAAATATTTTTATTAATATACAAATACCCATCTAAATCACGCAGTTACCACCATTTAAAGGGCATTGGTGCTTCGAACCCGTGGTCAAACGCCCACGGCAGTTGTTCGAACCCACTTTCAAGATGTACCAATGTAGCGATGTGGTGTTTGTCGATTTATTAAATAACTTAAGGTTTGGTAAGCTCACAATCCCACAATTGCAAATTTTGTGTGAAAGACGAGGTGTTAAACAGGTTGGTGAATTCGCAGATGGTGTTGCAGTTAGAATTTTTCCAACTATCAAATTGGCAGATGACTATAACTCCAAAATGACGGATCAACTGCTTGAGTCGAGTTGCATATACACCTTGTGTGCTATAGATGAGTCACGAGAGGCAGCAGCCTACGGAAAACGACCACCATCAAATTAATGTTATTCCTGCTGATGCAAATAACTGTGGTGGTTTGATGCACGTATTGAAACTGGGCATAGGCTCCAGAGTTATGTTGAGATGCAACATTTCTGTTACTAAGGGCCGGTCTTATAAACGTCCGTTAGTTAAATTTCAGACTAAATAAACTGAAATTTGATACAAACGTCACTTTTTTCGTCTTATAACAATCCGTTAATCAAATTTTAGTAAAATTTTACCGACGGCCGATACCGACAGTCGAACCACCAGTTTACCGTCCGTTAGTTGAAACTGACAGAAGTATGACAGATTGACGTATTATTTTTTAAGGTTAGTTCCGCTGTCAATTTGCGTTTAATGCTGTTTGTTTAATATGTACATATATACCGTGCTGACTGTTGCTACATTTTCAAGGAAAAATGTTTTCACATAACATTTTCACGATGTCGAGCTATTATTGTATTCAAGTTCGTCGGTTAAAGAACAAACTCGACGACAAAGAATTATTTTTATTTTATTTATTGGATTATTTTAATATTTTAGATGACGCAGATTTTATCTACCGCTTTCGCTTGTCAAAAAGGTCTGCTCAAGAGCTTATATGAGCTTCTAGAAGATATTGGGAACAATGTAAAAAGGCGCATCCGTAGGAATCTGACATTATCACCAACTACAAAATTGCTTGTTGCCTCGAGATTCTATGCTCTAGGATCAATAGTATTAGCTGCTCAGACTAAGTTGGGGTTTTAAAGGCTATTACCAATGTAGTGTTGTGGGAAGTATCCCAAAAATCTGATGCGAGCGAGAAATTTTAGATAGAAAAGAGATATAATTCGCCTTTGACAGCTCTAAAATCATAGACAAGAGCAGTGCGATATTGCGATACTTACGGACGGTAAAAAAAGTTTTATAAGACGAGCATCGGTAACATTTATAAACGAACGGCCATCCGTTAGTATATTGTCGATTGACTAACGGAAATTTGGTCTTTCGTTTATAAGACCGGCCCTTAGAGGGCCTAGTCAACGGGGCAATGGGAATCGTGTCCAAGTTTAAATGGCCTGCCCTTCGCCGTGCTCAAATATAATCAGGCGAGTTACCCGATTCAGTTTTTATAAAATTTTATAACGACACCATTGGCATAAAAAAAAGTTTGACACACTGGAACACGAGATTTTACTGGCATTAATGGACGAACATGGAATACGAGAACCACTAAAAAATGGCTAAAAAATTACATGATAAACACAAAACGTACACTGTGTGGTTGAAACTATCTATGGATGAAATAATAAATTTGTTATTAAACTATAGAAATCGCCGGTTTTATGTGTCTTTTTGTTCACGAGTATTTCAATATTTTTAAAACTTACGATGCCAAATTTTTTTAATCATGTTCCTGATAATAAATGTGCTGAAAATAACAGGTTGAGTGTGGCTGATCTAACTCCTAACCGTTAAGGAGTTTAACTTTCCATCATCAGCTCACCTGAATAACCTGAAAGAATACGACTAACGGTCTATTTGTACCTATGATATTTCAAGAATTATCCTCCGACTCCTAATCGTTAAGGAGTTGTACTTTCCATCACCAGCTCATCAACATGAGATGATTGATGACTAACAGATGCAAATACTTGAATAGCTTTGCCCTCGATTTCCTTGGAATCCCATCATCAGATCCTGACTTGGTAACAATGGGACCACCTTAGGAGTATACTCTATCGAATAAAAAAAATATTTGAAAATCGGTCCACAATTGACAGAGAAATCGGTGAACGTGTATACGTCTTTATTTATTTATTGAAATTAACGGACATAGTCCAATAAAATATATTACATAACATGAACAACATAAAATACATAAGATACTAATTAGAGATTGTTTGGTATCTAGACTACCTAATTAGAGATTGTTTAAAAATGGACAGACTTACACCAAAGAAGTCCAGATCCTGTCTTGAATTTATAAGACGACATGACCGTGACATGGGAGCATGGAATCCATAATTGGGTCTATGATGGCTAAGGAACACTTTGAGTATATTATTTCTGAGTCTACGGGAAGGGATATTGAATTTTATTTGGCCCAGTAACGAAGGCACATCACTACAAAAAAAATACATACAGTGGAACATAGAACCCTCCTCTTTTTTTGAAGTCGGTTAAAAAGCGAACAATTTATGAAGTGATTATTCGAGCAAGAACCAATCTAGCAAGTTCTGGTGTATATATGGTATCTCGTAACTAGTAGCAATAACATTGCGGGAGTCTTCGTCATTAAATTTTGAAAATAATATATTCTTTGCACTTTGTGTGAAATTTCGACGGTAAGCGACATCAATTTCATTTCCAATATTTCAGACTTTTTTTTGTAATACATTGGACTATCACACAGTTATTTATACGGACTACGTGAAATTAATTCACTTTATTACAAGTCAAAACAAAAGACAAACTTTAAAAAATATTTTTAAATTTTCAATGATTTTGATCATTTTATTTGGCTTTTATCAAAGCGAACGAATGCAATTCCTGAAGGCATTTTGTGATGTTTTTATTACCAAAACTATTTTTAAAATTAGTTTGGCTATCGGCTAGCTCTATAAGTCACATGTACGCGTGGCAATGTAAAACAAAAGTTTTGATCAAACCATGGAAATAAACATCCACATGCTGTCGCATATTTTGTACAGTTTTAATTTTGCCAATTATAGTGAATGGAGAATTACGTAGCTGACCTTCCCTGCCCTCACGTAGTCCAGCATAGCATTCTACTTAATCCCTCTTTAATGTTAAATGATATACATACACTAGGTGCACCAGAGCTAGCAGCAGAAACTTGGGCGGCAGATTCCTGACTATGTTATGACGCTAAAATGTTCAAGCAACCATGACCTAATATCAATAGTTGCGGAGATATGCAATATCAAAGTTTGCATTTTTTTCAATATTTCTAACTTATTTTTTGCAAAAAGTTGAACTAGCATTACAGTAATTTATAATGATTATGAAAAATTCATAATCATTCTAGAAGATACGGGCCGTCATTTTTCATTTGAGCCGAAAATCTTAGGAAAACCCAAAAGTCACCACACGCGCCTGGTCAAAGAAGCAATTGAAATATACAAGCACCCGGTAAACATTAATAGGGATGACGGTCTCAAGTTAAAAACCTCGTGGTATCCGGCGCTGCAGGATAAATCAAATCGACGATCCGCACAGTCTGATATCCGTTAGTAGATACACTACATCAAGTCACACACACCCTGCTTTCGACACGGTACTGCAATCCAGTACTTAACATAACACAAACTTGGAGACACCCTGACTTCGGTACGGTATTGCAAGGCAATACTTAGATTACACTTCAACACACACTCATCACATCAGCCCTGATGATGGACCCTGCAATGGGAACTAAAACGTTGGCCAGAGAGTTCACATATACATGGCAGAATATCCCAGAAAACTATACACAGAAGATCCTCAGTAATGGTTACCTAGGAACTTTGCGATCCTGCATATCACACAATACAGGCGGATCAGGTGTAGGTTAGGTTAGGTTAGGTTAGGTACCCAGAAACGACCCGATGTTTGATTGTATCATACTATACTTTCAATAATAAAATTTAATTAGGCTGCACACAAAACATATTTACCTTTATAATAAATTGCATAAAATGGTTGATAAAATATTAAAAACATGATGTTTTACCTTATATTATGTATTAGCATAAGATACTAAAAATATTTTTCCTCAAAAATGACACTTGCATGAAAACCAACGTCCACAAAATGAAGAAGTTTAATTTTTTTATACATTAATTATAAAAATTTAAGCTTAATTAAACAAAAATGTAGAAGAATCATTAAAAAATCTCTACAAATGAAAAAGGGGGACTTTGAAGTTGTGCTTCAAAAGTAATTTCGTTTCTTGCGACAATCTAGCATGAATCCGTTTTAGGGGATTTTCGAATTAGGCGCCGCACATGTCTAAGCAAATGCTCAAAATTACATAAGGTAAAAAGTATTATTCTGTCACGGGACCGTAGCTGTGGGAGACAAATGAAACACTACAAATAAAATAACCCTTTTATTTAATACGCAAAGACACTGGATATGAATTTAACTAGGGTACTTTTCTTAAATTCAGTCACAAAATGTTTCTAGAATATTTCACACACATATTAGGTCCTTACATATGAAATTGGCGTTTTGCCGTACTGGCAAATTTGATCTCAAATATCTTCTCTTTGGTTAGGAATTCCAAATCCAAATTTATACAGCTATTTACTCATGTATTTGTGTTTTGAAAATTATAATTCATTTGTTTTTTCCTCAATTGTTTTTTTCTTTGCGTCACTCAGTTTACAAAATGAAAAACTTGAAATATCGCGTTATTTACGAGTAGAGTTCCACCGTGGCACCAGTGCTGCAGAAACGGCTCGAAGGATTAATGATGTCTATGGCGACGGTGTCGCAAAAGAAAAGACAGTGCGTTTTTGGTTCCAACGTTTTCGTTCTGGAAATTTCGACCTGCAGAACAAGCCCCGTGGACGGCCGGAGACCAAAGTTGATAATGAAGAATTGAAGGCTATTGTGGAAGCGGATCCATCGCAAACCACATCCGAGTTAGCTGCAGGCTGCGTTGTTAGTGATAAAACTGTTTTAATCCACTTGAAGCAAATTGGTAAGGTGAAAAAGCTTGAAAGGTGGATACCTCACGAATTGAGTGAAGCAAATCAACAAACGCGCGTTGACTGCTGCGTTGCATTACTCAACCGGCACAATAATGAAGGGATTTTAAATCGAATCATTACCTGTGATGAAAAGTGGATCCTGTACGATAATCGGAAGCGCTCATCGCAATGGCTGAACCCTGCCGAACCAGCCAAACCATGCCCGAAGCGAAAATTGACTCCAAAAAAGTTACTTGTGAGCGTTTGGTGGACTAGTGCTGGTGTCGTTCACTACAGCTTTCTTAAATCTGGCCAGACGATTACGGCAGATGTCTATTGTCAGCAACTGCAAACCATGATGGAAAAGCTAGTTGCTAAACAACCGAGGCTGGTTAATCGCTCTAGGCCACTGCTGCTTCATGATAACGCTAGACCACAAACTGCACAACAGACGGCTACCAAATTAGAGGAGCTTCAATTGGAATGTCTAAGACATCCACCGTACTCTCCGGACCTTGCCCCAACAGATTACCATTTTTTTCGAAATTTGGATAACTTCTTGCAAAGGAAAAAATTCAACTCCGATGGGGCAGTCCAAACCGCCTTCAAAGATTTTATTGATTCCCGTCCGAATGGTTTTTTTAGTAAAGGGATCGATGAACTACCTATGAGATGGCAAAAGTGCATACATAGCAATGATACATACTTTGATTAAATAAATATATTATAATAAAAAAAATCGGCTTTATGTTCCTCCCATACTAAACGCTAATTTCATATGTAAGGACCTAATATAATATAATTTCTCAATTCGCACTAATTATTCTCGCTGCACTTATCACTCCTGAATGACATGTATTTTATTTATTGTGTTATTTGTGAGGAAGGCAGTCATAGAAAGAGGGACAATCTGGAGGAATATTTTTTTGTAAAGCCACTTTCCTTGGAGATGAATTATATTTTTGCCATTCAATTCGCTAGTTCATATTTATTTTTACTCCCTTTCTTTTAACTCGAAGCGTCTGTTTGTTTGCTTGTCTGACGAAAAAACTTTGGATCGATTTTTAACCCTTTTCCCGTAATCCAATCGAACTGAAACTTTGCAAGCAGACTCGTGGCGACTATAAAAATTATCTATCAAGTTTTAGTTAAAAAAAATTAATAATTATAGTATATTTTTGAATTATTAGAAATTTTAATGTTTTTTTCAAAATGGAATCATTCTATATTAGTAATTTTCCCGATACGTGCATAGACACGGAACCTGATTCAAAGTGAAATGGAGTATTTTAAAAACTTGGTTTTATTGGTTACTTTTTTTATTCTTTAACATAGGTCTTATCAATCACCTGTAAAATTTTATCTGCCTGCAACTTTACTACTCTCTGACCTAATGCTTTTAACTCTCGATACTTTTGAATCAGTGAAAAAATCATTCATCCATTTGCCTTCTTAAGGAAATTGCGTAAATTATTAAAAATAATTATTTATGTAATCTACAACAAATAAAGCCGATAAATCTGACTCAGTTTCGCTAAACAGTGCAATGCTTTGTTGCTAAATTATAAAATTTAAGGTTGTGATAGTACAATTTCGTTTTATAAAGAAATGCACTTATCTGCAATGATAGAGATATTTTTACTGTTTGTAAATCCATCGTTAGAACGGTGCATTTGCTGTGTATTGCCTACAATTTGTCTAGGTCCTTTTATTTTCGTGCCTCATTTTTTTCAAGTATGTTTTTTAAAAAGTTAATGATAAATTTTCTGCTTCATGTTGAACACATACATCGCATTTATTTTTTAAGTGTACACAAACTTAGTAAATGCTGCGATAAAAGTGGATCTGCTCACTGCGCTGACAAATTCATCAACGAATAAAAAGTATTTACAGTTGTGTTTAAGATGATATTCGGCCGTATTCTGAATTTTAATTTTAATAATCAATATTGCTATTTCTGTATCTCGACAGTTATTGTGATTTTTGAAATTTTGAAGTTTTGAATTTAACAGGTTTGAAATGAATTAATTCAATAAATTAGGAAACTCATTATTCACAATTCTGAAAAACTTAACGTTTGTTTACGCTTAAGAGCTTTCTGATCGATTGAATTTATTAATTTCAAACATGTCAAAACGTAAGAATTGGCGGCATTTCAAAGTTATACAGTAACTGTCAAGATGCAGAAATCGCAATATTGATTATTTCAGAATACGGCCGATTGACTGTTCTGAAAACAGTTTTGAAGTATTTTTACGACCGTAGTGAAGGTAATTTTAGTAGATTATAGAAAAATGAAGTAAGGAAATCTGAAGCTTGTATACATTTAGGATATATTTTATTTAGACGCAGCCTCTTCTTGTAAATCCGCCATACCTTCATTGTTTTTCTTAACCCAATCACGAATACAAATTCACATAATGTTAATGTGGATAAAAACATAAATTTGTTCACTGCAATTTTTTCTTCATCCACATTGAGATGATAGAGCAGAGTAGGTACTATTTATTTTACATTCACAGCTGTTTGTGTATCGCCTTATTGATTTTACGTTGCTTACAATAAAAATGAACCATAATGGATAATTCGGATAACGCATGTGGGTGGGGGGAGAATATTGTTTCTCTTTTATTTTTTGTTTTTTATGGGCTTTATTTTATTTCACCACCAATTTTTAAATACTGGGGTACCTAAATATTGGAATATATATATATATATATATATATATAATTCGGGAAGCAGAGAATAAAAAGAAGAATTTGGAATATACTTACAAGATTTATTTAATTACGAATACACAGATTTTTAACAATACTGAGTAGCTTGTTGGTCTTGTGGTTAGGACACTGGCCTCGTGATCCAAAGGTTGCGGGTTCGATCCTCACTCCAGACTAGCAAGTTAGTCCTATTTTCATAGTACAAGCGCTTAGCTTAGTTTGAAAATAGTAAGAATATTGATGTGACACGTATTCCGTGTTCACATCTCTATTTTTTTAAAAAATAAAAAAAAAAAAAAAACTTAAGACTAGTTATAAAACACTGGATGAACGAGGTCTACGAGGAGAGTGTTAAAAATCGCGTCTCTCCCTCTATTTGCGAATGCTTCCAGAATATTCTCCCAAAAAAAAGATATAGGGCTGTGCTGTCTGCGGCTTCCGACATATCGATATCTTTCGATGAGAATATCGAAAAATATCGATCCAAGCCTCAGACTACACGCACATCCTTTCAGTCAACGAGCGGCCATGTTTATTAATAATTCTAAAGCAATTCGTCTTCACCCCCTTTTGCTTTGATGGAATAAGAGACACAGATAATTGTTTTTAAGATGCAAGCGTTTGCCAGATTACATAACCACACATTTTAAAGACAAAACACAAAAACTTGATTTTGACAAAAGTGTGGCAAGCGAGGTATTGCTTCATGAGCGATATTGAGCTAAATTTCCATTTGAATTGAGTATAATTCGCCTCCAGAAAAACCATTTCGACTGCATTCTGCGGTCAATTGCATTTGCATTTTTATTTGCATCTCGCTTGGCGAATTGTAAACCAGTTTTTTTGGGATCCCTGATGGACCAGGAAAACTTGAACCTTCCAGGATCAGTCTTCCACGCGCGGCCTTCTGGTTACCATGGAACACGGCACCATGAGGAGACTCTTCTGTTTCGTAGCACTGCTTCAGTTTGCCAATGTAAGTGATAATATCATTTTGCATAGATTAATCATTTCTCCAATTTTTAGATTTTGAAAAAATATTATTATTCTATAATATTTACTTTATCAAACATCTCCGAAAATTTGAATTTAAATAGTTGTGTGATTTATTTATTTATTCCATATTTCATTGGATTTTTTGTTACTTTAATTTTCTTCTATCTTCCGGGAAATCAAAAGATAAACTTTGGAGTTATAAACATTTTTTTGCTATACAGGCGTTTATAAATCAACAAATATCTTTTTTATATTTAACTTCAAAGCCTCAAATATATATATATATATATATATATATAAGCCCCAGAGGTTAGTAGTATTTCAATAGATTATAATATTTAACCACAAATGTTAATCAGATATATGTTTTTATTTCTTACCCCTTTTATCTCTTACTTTGGCATCTCCCATGTCCTGTTTCATGTGTTCGAATTTAAAAAAAAATTATTAACAAATTATAAAGACCTTGACATATTAATAAGAAGTTGTGGAATCTAATAGGTGTTACTCGCCTTTTTAATGGCACTGGGATATTTTTTGGTGGTTACTGGGCATATTTGTGGAATTTAAAGCATTTATCTATTCTGACGATTTTTTTATGAATTACAGAAAATTGTATTACGCTCATTATTAAAATGAGTTTTTATTTAAATATCTTCTGCAAAGAATCCTATTTATATATCGCAATGATGAATAAATATTAATGTAATCATGGCTTTTTTTCTATATTTTGGTAGAATATTATATACAAGTTATAACCCGTCAAAAATGACGTACTTTTATTATATATATTTCGGCCACCAGTTAAGGCTGTGAAAACAGCGTTATCTAGGATAAAAGAGGGTATTGATAACGTTAATGATGGACATTATTAAATAGAATATTACGATTTTTTTTGTTTCTTTTACCTCATAATTATTTGAGCTATCTGGTAGCTTTAGTGACGGACATTATTACATAGAGAAGTTTGATTTATTTTTTATTGATTATTACCAATGACATGTTTGATTAATGATTAATACCAATGATATGCGATATAGTAATAGATTCACTTGTTAGTTTTAATTTTCGTTTATCTAAAATATTAAAAAATCTACATATTTTAAAAAGGTTTATTTCAATATTTTATTAAAAAGCACAAAGTCAAGATTTTAATTTCATTTAATAACAATTTTGAAAGCAGAACTTTTTAAAGTATTCGAATAACGAATACTTAAAAACAAGCGAATATATTCGAGGTTCGAATATTCGGATTGGAGGCTCTAATTGAAACCCGGCTATACATACTTTATATCTTCTGCAATTTTCTATTAGAAATTTTAATTGCTTCCATTTTTTCGATTAATTTTCAACCAAAATCTGTTTGTCAAAAGCATCCGTTTTAACCAAATAGTTTTTTCAGAATAGAAACGCAATCCACCTATTAGAAAATCCAACATGTCCATGTACAGAAATACTTTCAGTACTTTCCATTGCTTAATTAATTAACCCTAGAAGTCTTCTGATATATTTCTACCCTGTGGCTTCTTATTAGCCGATTCGACTTACTAATTATAATTATTTATTTGTTTAACGCCCTTATGGGCTTTTACAAATATACAGAATATAAACTTAAAAAAATAACATAAGACAGATAAAATAATAATACAGTTAAAAGATACAAGTACAAATAATAGAATTGTGTAAATTTAGATTGCTGTTAAAGATTCAAGTGCATATAATAGATTTGTGTAAATTGCAGTTAAAAAGATTCGAGTACATCATACAGATTTGTGCAAAATAAAAAGAGAAGTTAAAGTAGTGTAAAGAAAATGATTGTAAGTAGTAAGAAGAAGGAGAAATACATTGCAGTTAAAAATTACGTAGATGTACTTTAAATTGTTTTATTTAATTGGTGTTAGAGTTTTTTAAGATATATATAATTTATTATATTCTTATTTTTAACTTAATTAAATATAGTTAATTAATTACCAAAATATAAAAAAATATATTCGACACAGTTAAGATACATTTCCACCTTGTGTTCCCCGCACACATTTTTGAAGCATGACTTTGCCATAACACCATGACTTTGTTATACCATGCTTGTTATAATTACAAAAAACAAAAAATTATTCTCTTTTCAATGACTCTGCGTATTGTAGATTATTACAGTTTTGTTGTTTTATTATAATTTCTGCGTTTGACTATTTCATCTAATATCTCATCGGTAATAAACATTTCAAAACATGTAAATGGATCTGTTATACCTCTTGCGTGGCGCATAGGATCTTTTGGTTCACGAACAATATTTAAAGCAGCTGTTACAATTGTTCTAGTCTTTTTATTAGACTAAACATTATTATTTTTACCACGGACTATTGTTCGATCGAATGGTATTCGAGCTTTCTCATGGCTGAGGACTATTTTGAGTATCGTAAAATCATTTGAAATGCTAACAGATTCGTTGTTGGTTGAAGAAGTTGTGGATTTACCTGTGTTTTCTAATGGTGAGTCTAAGTCCGTTTCGCAGTCCTTTCCCACCTCCAAGTAGTCCTCAATCTCACTGCTTCAGATACCTCTCCACTATATTTATTCAGTAATCTCGCAATCATCTTCTCTGTGCTTTGTCTTAAACTGCATTACTGTTTTACTAAGTAGACACTCGTACTTCAAAACAAGGCAAAACAATAATACAACTCTAACCAAAAATGTTTCAGAGTGACTATTTATGAGTCGATTAGGCCAACAAATACTTGGTATATCGGAAATATTGGCACTTACCAGCGTGACACAGTCGTCTTGTCCAACGTCCTGTCAGTGAGTGAGATGAAACGAAGAATCAACGCGATATACCTACTCAATAGTTCGATAGAGAAACCAACAAATTAATGTTCGCCGTGTTAGTTAAAACGACAGTAGCCCTCTAGGGTTAAGTAACCTAAGATATCTTCATCATACCCGTTCGTCACTTTATTTCTGGTTCCACAGAAATGTGTTTTGATTATGTATTAAGAAGAAATATGAGATATGAATATAAACATATTTTAGGGCACTCCATTGCTGCCGGAGGTGACCACAGAAGTGAATAAAGGAAATGTGCCCGTCCAACCAGCTGTCGCAGATAGTGACCAGAACCTTCCCCAGCAAGCCCTGGTCATTGTGGTTTCTGCTCCATGTAAATATATCATTCTGTCACCTCCATTGTTTATATATACAGGGTTATTTGTAAAACATTAATAACCTCGCAGGACTATATTCCTGCCTTGATTATGAGTCGAAAATGTTCAGGCAATTATGACCTAATATCAATAGTTCAGGAGATATGCGACATCAAAGTTTGCATTTTTTTTCAATATTTCTGACTTATTTTTTGTAAAACGTTGGACTATCATTACAGTATCTTATATCGAATATGAAAAATTCATTCCCTTTAATACAAGTCAAATAAAAAAATAAAAACCTTCGAATTCCAATTGGAAAACATTCCAATTGGAATTTTTTCAGGGTTTTTATCATTTTATTTAACTTGTATTGAAACGAATGAATTTTTCGTAATCGATGTGAGTTTCTTTAATGATAGTCCAACGTTTTACAAAAAATAAGTCAGAAATATTGAAAAAAATATGCAAACTTTGATGTCGCTTATCTCCATAACTATTAATATTAGGTCATAATAGCTTGAACATTTTCGACTCATAATCAAGGCAGGAATATAGTCCTGTGAGGTTATTAATGTTTTACAAATAACCCTGTATACACGTATATATTTTTAATTTTCAATGCTACACTAATATTTGAGGCACAATTGAGGAGTGTAAAAGCAAAAGTACATACGTACTAGTATAAATTGACGTGCGAGGGAGGGCGTCCCTGTCGCGTAACAGAAGTTGCCAGGGTGTAAATTTATTACACAATACATAAGTACAGAATGTCCGGTGACCGGTCTCGGAGCCTTTAATAGAAATTTGGTCGGGCAACACTAAAGAAACAAACCAGTAATGGCGGCCGCTCTATCTGTCAACCTGTCAAACGGTAATATCGGTCCATTATTTGCTTTTTCAGCTTCGCAAAACTTTACAACTACGTAATGCAAAAAAATGAAGAAGTTTCAATCTTTTTACGAATTTTAAGTAAAATGAAAAATGATTAAAATATCTCTACAAATGAAAAAGTTATGCAACTTTAAAGTTGCGTTGCAAAAATATTTTCGTTTCATGCGACGGTCTAGCGCTTGACGTCACTTAACCTAGACGACGCGGCTCGTATGCGCTTAGTAGTGAGAAGCATGACTTTTTTCGTAAACATAAATTGGGGAAAACTATCGAAATCGAATATTATGAAATACTAAAATCTGAATGATATAGTAAATACTGTGATAGGAATATTACGAGTAGAAATTCTAACCTATTTAGAAATTCTAAAAAATTTTAATCGGTGACACGCTAACCGTTATTTGAGACTTGTATCTGATTGCGTCGATCACGGTTAACTGATTTTTTGTAGTTTGACGGGCAACCATCAGTGCTAGACAACATTTATATCCTAGTTATCAATCATCGATAGGTAAAATCGATGAAATCATAAATAACTGTACCGAAAATAACGGGTTAAAATAACGGTTTAATCATCACTAACTATCAGATATATCCTTTATTTTGATTTTTTACAAAATATATGCTTGGAAAAAAGTTATGCTTCAAAGTTCTCATTGCACGCCCCTGGTTAAATTTTGAAGTCTTCTGAACCCGCGTTTCCTCCATGTAGCCCTAACGCGGCTTTTGCCTTGACTCCTCTATCCCCTCCTACCCTCGAATGGAACGTAATTTTTTCCTATTAAATCCAAAAGACATTTTGTGATGTTTTTCTTACCAAAACTATTTTTAAAATAAATTTAGCTATCGACTAGTTCAATAAGTCATAGCTAAGCATGGCTGTATAATACAAAAATATTAATCAAACTATGGAAATAAATATGCTTATCCTGTACAGTTTTAGTATAGCATATTCTGTACAGTTTTAATTTTACCAATTTTATATATAGTAAATGAAGAATTACGTAGCTTGGCTCTGGACACCCCCCCTCCCCCCCGCCCACACGTAGCCCAGCGTAGCATTCTGCCTAATCCCCTTTTCCCCCGTGATCGGGCCACATGGTTTGCAACTGCTCCCTAACAAGTTATTGCTCGTTTTATATAAAAACGGTCACGGTCGCTACATAAAAAATCGCACGAATTTTTTCCTAATGTTTCATTTTGAACGTTTTCTTTCAGTGCCTGAAGGACCCATTGCGATATTTCCTGTCAACTTGGGACAGCTTTCATTGAGAAACCAACTGATTCAAGCTCTCAGTCAGTACAGACTACAGGACGACAACCCGCGCCCTAAACAGTGGCCTGATGCCAACACCACACCATCAAGCACCAGCTTGAATGCGGCTGCAGCCGTTGCAGCTTTGCTCAACGGTCAATCCCTCAGTAATGGTCGCCTGGGATCTTTGCTATCCTGCACATTACGAACTCCCTAAAACGACGAGATTTTTGATTATTAGATACAATACTCTCAATAAAAAAAATGTAATTAGGCTGCAGATAAAACATATTAATCCATATAATAAATCGCATAATATGTCCAGTGTTTCAGTTATTTGATAAAATATTTAAAAAAATATTTTTTACGTCCTATTATGTATTAGTGTAATATATTAGGTCCTTACATATGAAATTGACGTTTAGTATGGGAGGAACATAAAGCCGATTTTTTTTTATTATAATATATTTATTTAATCAAAGTATGTACCATTGCTATCTATGCACTTTTGCCATCTCATAGGTAGTTCATCGATCCCTTTACTAAAAAAACCGTTCGGACGGGAATCAATAAAATCTTTGAAGGCGGTTTGGACTGCCCCATCGGAGTTGAATTTTTTCCTTTGCAAGAAGTTATCCAAATTTCGAAAAAAATTGTAATTTGTTGGGGCAAGGTCCGGAGAGTACAGTGGATGTCTTAGACATTCCAATTGAAGCTCCTCTAATTTGGTAGCCGTCTGTTGTGCAGTGTGTGGTCTAGCGTTATCATGAAGCAGCAGTGGCCTAGAGCGATTAACCAGCCTCGGTTGTTTAGCAGCTAGCTTTTCCATCATGGTTTGCAGTTGCTGACAATAGACATCTGCCGTAATCGTCTGCCAGATTTAAGAAAGCTGTAGTGAACGACACCAGCACTAGTCCACCAAACGCTCACAAGTAACTTTTTTGGAGTCATTTTTCGCTTGGGGCATGGTTTGGCTGGTTCGGCAGGGTTCAGCCATTGCGATGAGCGCTTCCGATTATCGTACAGGATCCACTTTTCATCACAGGTAATGATTCGATTTAAATCCCTTCATTATTGTGCCGGTTGAGTAATGCAACGCAGCAGTCAACGCGCGTTTGTTGATTTGCTTCACTCAAGTCGTGAGGTACCCACCTTTCAAGCTTTTTCACCTTACCAATTTGCTTCAAGTGGATTAAAACAGTTTTATCACTAACACCGCAGCCTGCAGCTAACTCGGATGTGGTTTGCGATGGATCCGCTTCCACAATAGCCTTCAATTCTTCATTATCAACTTTGGTCTCCGGCCGTCCACGGCGCTTGTTCTGCAGGTCGAAATTTCCAGAACGAAAACGTTGGAACCAAAAACGCACTGTGTTTTCTTTTGCGGCACCGTCGCCATACACATCATTAATCCTTCGAGCCGTTTCTGCAGCCTGGTGCTACGGTGGAACTCGTACTCGTAAATAACGCGATATTTCAAGTTTTTCATTTTGTAAACTGAGTGACGCAAAGAAAAAAACAATTGAGGAAAAAACAAATGAATTATAATTTTCAAAACACAAATACATGAGTAAATAGCTGTATAAATTTGGATTTGGAATTCCTAACCAAAGAGAAGATATTTGAGATCAAATTTGCCAGTACGGCAAAACGCCAATTTCATATGTAAGGACCTAATAATAAAAAAATATTTCTCAAAAATGACACTTGCATGAAAACAAACATCCATAACAAAGATGTTAAATAATTTTTATAGATTAATTATAATTTTTTTTCACTGGTTTATTAGTTTTGATCTATTATTTTAATTCCATTGAAGAATTTAATGTAGTATTAACAACATCATGAAACTTTACCATAAAATTTGCTTCGTCCATATTTAGAATGTACTTTTAATTATGTTATTTAAATATTAAAGAAATCCTTGTCTCAATATATATTATAAACAAATAAATGTTTTTGAAGCACTCCCTAACCCGGCACAAACACTAACGCGCCGGTGTGTCCACTACTTTATATTATTACTAGCTGTGACCGCGCGGCTTCGCACGCGTAGATTTTTAGTACGCTGTTTGGATCGTCATAGAATTTTCGCGGAACTTCTAGAACATTCTCCTTCCAGAACTTTCAAGAAATTTATCGAATGTAAGGAACCTTCTAGACACACCGAGACATTCCGCCACTCAGTTTAGAACCTTATAGAACTTTCGGGAATTTTCTAGAACCTTCTCCTTCCAGAACTTTCTAGAGCAGGTTTTTACCGAACCTTCTAGACTCACCGACACAGTCTGCGCGCCTATTTTGAAACAATCTGAAGCATTTGTGGCCTTCCCATAACAAAATAATGTGTTAGAAAGCACATTTTCGTCACTCACTACCACCCACGCACAGCCACCCCCACTAAAGTCGCATATTTTCGATGTGACACCAAGGGCTATCCTCCACCACAACAAAATTTCCTGGGCATTCACTCTGCAACAATTTCAAGACATTTTGTTTAAAGTGTTCATTAATTTAATGTACACTTGTATATTGTACACTTTACCTTATTTTTTGTAATAGCCCTGAAGGGCGTTAATAAAATAAGTCAATATGAAAAAATACATACGTTTTACAATAATTTTCGAGTGACTTATGCGTGACTTCGAGTGACTTATAATGACATATGAATACTACACATGGTAGATTCCTGCTTTCCACTCATAATAGTAGAAAATGTTCATGTCCAAAGTGAAAAATTCATTAATTATAAAAACCTTCACTTCTAATTGGATAATATTCCAATTTGAATTTCTTCGATGTTTTCATTATTTTATTTAACTTATATTGAAAATAATGAATTTATCGTAATTGATATAAGTTACTGCAATGATAGTTCACCGTAAAAAATTTTTGAAAAAAATGCAAACTTTGATATTGCATACATTCATAAATATTGATATATTAGGTCACAGTTGCTTGAATATTTTCGACTCATAATCAAAGCAGGAATCCACCTGTAAAGTTACACCTGTATATATCTTGATTTATGATTCTTTGGACGAATAGATTTATTTGTAATGACTTCACAAGACGAAATGATCGTTTTTAAGCTTTTGTTTGCCAATATGATTAGTAAGTACATCAATCATCAGTTAGTAAAATATTATTACTGTAGATAAGTGGTTGGTTATTTATTATTTTTCTTTCATATTTGGTGATAGATCGGAGGGTATCATTTAAAATGACAACATTTATATATTTCAAATATGCATTTTATTATAATATTGTGATCACAGTTTTCTACACATGTATAATATTTAGTAAATACTATAAAAGACTTGATATTTTTCAAATAAAATGATTTCATTGTGTTTGAATGAAACCTATAATAATTCTTCATCATGTATTTAATTCTGAGCGTCATATTCCCTTGAGAGATATGGAACTTAGTGCACAATATTTATTCATATTTAACTGTAATTTCCGATATTTTATACGCACCGTGTGCATTACCGAGAAGCGAATCTCGACGTTTCGTTGGATACTTATCCAACGTCATCAGGAGGACGACCTTTACCCGCGGAGGTGGAGGTCGGACTGATTAGGTGCTGTTTTCTAGGGCATAAATTGTATGCACTTTGTTGTGGAGTGTTCTCTTCTTCTACAATAGAGGTCGCCAGTGTGCAATATGTACTAGTTACGTCGGCGGATTTTACTGCGACTTCTAACGACACTGATTCAACCCTTGAGAGAAATCGCAGTAAAATCCGCCGACGTAATTAGTACATATTGCACACTGGCGACCTCTATTGTAGAAGAAGAGAACACTCCACAAAAAAGTGCATACAATTTACGCCCTAGAAAGCAGTACCTTTAATTAATCAGTCCGACCTCCACCTCCGCGGGTAAAGGTCGGCCTCCTGATGACGTTGGATAAGTATCCAAAGAAACGTCGAGATTCGCTTCTCGATAATACATACGGTGCGTATAAAATATCCAAAATTACAGTTAAATATGTCGAACGACCGTAAAAACAACCTTAACTCTTTAATATTTATTCATTTTGAACCGTTATAGCTGCATTTTAAAATGTCCCGGTTAGTGCCTTTGTTTGGTCCATTCATTCATCTTTTACGAAATCGTCTCTTTAATAAACTGACCTCAATTGTCCCACCGATTGTGAGTTTTTTGAGCTAATAAATAAGCCTACAATATTCTCAAATTGCGCAAAGCTAACATACAAATCTTCATACCCAACGACTGATTAGGAGCTTGGTCTGTCATCGTAGAGCAGGAAACTGCAGTGCGTGCGGATATTATAAAATAAACTCTTCACGTCAATCAAATTCACGACTCAATACATAATATTCTAACCGGAGAATAGAATAGATTAGATAATTTGAGACTTTAGTAGCAGCATGATGTCCTAGATATCTTGAGGAACGTGAAAGCATGTGGACATCATTGTGCGATACCTACTTGTCGGTAGTAGACATGCTCCAGCAGTCTGTAGGATTTTAAGCATGTCTACTACATACGTCGTCTCGATTTTCTCATCAGTATGGGAAAATCGAGACGACATGACGTAGAACTGCAAGAGGTATGCGGGTGTCTAAGAGACTGAGACTGGAGAAGGAGACAACAATAGTAGAAATATTGAGGGGTGAATGGCATTCCGTAGCAACTTTGGTCATGAAATTACGAGTTTCACGAGACCGTAAAAGAAGAAGAAGATAGAAGCAATTATTTACTTTTAAAAATAGGTACTGAAGATGATTGAATAACATCCATGAAAGAATGCGAAGTACTTGATTTTTATAACCTCGATTTAAATAATGTAAGCTATTGGTTAGAATACTAATGATATAGCTAGGAAGTAATAAAATTCAGCGAAGGGAAGATATGAAGATATGAAGCTATTTTAATGAGATTTTCGTATTGCTTTTTCGCTTTGCTCTCAGTAGAGTAGTCGTGTATGATGATAGCAATGATAGCCAAAATTATCTAGCAATATCTATTCCGATATGCACCATTCTAGAAGTGAACCATTGGTTGAAGAGTTCACCTGATCTCATTCACCACCAGACTCTTGTGATTTGTAAAAAGTATTTTTTGAAAAAACAATATCTATTACGCATGATAAAGTTTTGATCATGCCTTACATATGACCAGTGGTACGATTGGCGAATGATATACCCAGAAATAGCCAACTTTCGTGTATCTTAAAATAATTAATAATAAAATTTTTGAAATACAGATTCACAAATAATTAGTCGTACGAGATGCTTATAACGCAAATTGTATTTAAATTAATAATTATCTTCCTTTTCCTTTTGCAAAATTGAATTAATTTTGTAATGACTTCCATCTCCTGTTCTCAAGGCTCGAGCGTATACCTATAAAAAAGATAATATATGTATAATTGTTTATATCAATCATCTCTTTATATATATAAAAGTGCTGCCTAAAGTTGGCAAAAGATAATAAAAATAGATTGAAAGCAGTCACAAGAAATATTTAAGTATATAGCAAATCCGCATATGATAAAGTAAAGAATGAAGTTATGAATGTCTGTTAAGGATTGTAAAAGGATATAAAAGTTATTTGGTTTGGTCATGTGAATATGATTAGAGAGATATTTATCGGCAGGCATACATCAGTTGTGTAAATGACCATAAAGCGAAGTTTGTGTGACAGGAATGAAAAAGGTGGCACTCTCTTAAGAGGCCCCAGTACACGAATTTCGTATTTTCTCTTGATTTTGCTAAATTTAACGTAAACTTATTAAATCATTTTGCAAAACCCATAGCTAAACAGGCTTTCAATCCATTTTATTATGATACATCCATTGACCCTTGAAGCATTTCCTTAAAAAAATATGAACAAATATATTGTTGTAATATAAAAAAAATTGTTACCCCGAAACACTATTTTAGTTTTCATGCAATAAAGTTATCTTTGGTACACTTAATCTCGTATATTTTCAAATAAAGATCAAATATTATATTTACAAATTGATTTATACAGTTTGAAGAAGAAGTGGTGCTATTCAGACATTAATATTTTTCGACAAGTTGTTATATATATATCGTTTTAAAAAAGACAAAAATTAAACATTCTGTTTCCTATATTGCAGTATCCAGAAAACCAAAAAATATACGAGTGTAACAAAGATAACTCTATTGCATGAAAACTAAAATAGCGTTTTGGGGTTATAATTTTTTTTAATGTTATAACGATATATTTGATCATATTTTTTTATGGAAATGCTTCAAGAGTAAATGGATCTACCATAATAAAACTGATTAAAAGCCTGTTTAGCTATGGGTTTTGCAAAATGATTTAATAAGTTTACATTAAATTTAGCAAAATCGGGAGCAAATACGAAAATCGTGTACTGGGGCCTCTTAATTGGAATAAGATTAATACCGTTTCATCGGAAGCCTCCTTGAGATCGTACGCATATCCCTGCCTCTCCAGCCATCTGATGATGGATGCGGTGAGATTGAAGTCCATTCCGAATTCGGCAGCTTTATAGTCCCACGGGAAGGTGTGGTGATAGTTGTGCCAGCCTTCTCCATTTGATATCGTCGAAACGAACAGGGACTCCACTGGCATAAGATTCCTAAAATATAAAGTACAACTGTACCCCCGTTTTATGATAAAGTGGACATTTTAATGTAAATATCTATTGTGGTTATATCCATAGTTTAGATGGAATTGCGAGTGAGTGACCCAAAGCCATGCCATTCTATCTTTGAACGTTAAATTGTAATCAGCATATAATCTTGGCTTAGTTTTGTTTAGTTTAGTTTCTTGAGTGTTATAGACTGTGAGTTTTATTCATATTCTTTATTTAATTATGTCGCGATTCTCTTGGCACAATGAAAATCCTTCCTTTCACCACCAATTTTGTGATATTCAAACCCTCTAAGAGTCTATAGGACAAATGACCACGCTTTCTTCTTTTATATAAGCAAATCTTTGTCGATCGTGATCCCCTGAATTAAACCTATTGATGTTCTTCTCTCAATATTTTTTTGCAGCCAGCAGTTTGAGCTGTTTTTGCAGTAGAGTGACTGACCGATATATTGAGTTAAATATTCCACTTCTATCAGTATCATCCCCTTCTAAGGATATGTTTTTGGTTGTAAATTATTTGAAGGCGATCTATTTTCGATCTTTAGTTTTTCCAAATTGATAGATTGCTGTCCAAGGGACACGCCGCGCCGCAAGAGTGCTTTTGAAAAGAAACTGATTTAGCATTAAAACAATGCCAATCTAAATAGCGAAGGAATGGCCATGCGGAAGCTTTTACTTAACGACCCTGGATTTGTGGTGGGCCCGTCTTCGTCTTCGTGTCTAAGCCTATCTCCAGCTTTATATTTTAAAGGATTTTACACTCATTTGCTTTTATATTCCTGTTTGTACTTAATAAGAAACGTTGTGTTACCATATACATTTAAAGGCATACGTAGTGTAGTGTGGTATAAATAACAGTTTACCTGAACGCAGCGCTTGGGGACCTCAAGAGCCGTTTCTTCTTTCACCGTAGAACCGTTTACACGCGTATTTTTTTGTAACCTCAAATATCTTGTAACATTTATATTACTAATACTGCAAAACTGCAAATTTCGAATCATCCGAAATTAAATAATATAAAAACTGGAAGATTCCGTGTGTACGCTACACAAAATCGCCGCGTACGTGGGGAAGAGATTGGAATTAATGGACTGTATTTGGATCAAGGATAGAAGGACGTTTCGACTCACCTTTTGAAGTCTTGGCGTCCCTCGTAGCGATATCACTTCACCAAACAACTGTTTTACTTGGTTAGCCACCAACGTTCATTACTCCCGAAGTTGGCGATGACGAAGTTAGACGAAATTATAAAATGTACAATTAAAAAACAAGACAAAAAATTGGAGCTTTTAGCACGAGACTTGTCGAAACGAGAGGGGAATTGGAAAACAATTGAGGGTAGGATATTTTTCGATAGGGACCAATCAGTGTTGCCACATAAAAAAAGAACAATATTAATTTGAATCGATTTCTGTGCCAACGTGACGTCACGAATATCGAACACCGTGGGAAGTCGGACTTTTTGCTCACATCTCATATTGGTGATGATTGCCATCTACACCACCTCTTCCAGTGTAGCAATTAACTATTTGAGCGTACTATTTCTTATATTCTGTGTGTAGTTTTCTGGGATATTCTGCTATGTATATGTGACCTCTCTGGCTAACGTTTCGGATCACACGTTCAACGCACACACATCACATCAGGGCTGATGTGATGTGTGTGTGTTGGTTAAGTATTGCTTTGCAATACCGTACTGAAGTGTGTGTCCAAGTTTGTGTTAGGTTAAGTACTGGATTGCAGTACCGCATCGAAAGCAGGGTGTGTATGACTTGATGTAGTGTGTTGTGCTTCCGTGTAGGAGACAAGTGTTGTCAAGAATTTCTGTAGCGTTATGTCACTGTTTCATCTACTGTCGGATGTCGGACTGTGCGGAGTCGTCGATTTAATTGATCCTGCAGCGCCGGATACCACGAGTTTTTTTAACTTAAGATCGTCATCCCTATTAATATTTACCGGGTGCTTATATTGAATGATGATGGAGATAGCAAAAACTTTTCTTTGGTGGGACTTACTTGTCGTATGGTTTGGTGCCATACAAGTGCGCCACGCTGTTGACGCACCACGTGAAGTTGAGTTGTATAGTAAAACGTGTAAAATAGCACACGCAGAATGCTACCAGAGTTTTCTCATTCCAAAGTACAACAGGCGTGTATACAGGGATGATCATGGCCATCAGGATGTAGAGAGGTTTGTAATATCTGAAAAAAGGGCAAATACACTTTCATAGTAATATTAATACAAAAACATTTCCCTCGAACATTCCAGAACAATTCTGCACAGTCCAGAAAAAGCCAGAACTGGCTAGAATACTCAGAAACATTCCCGATTAATTTAGCATTATCAAGAAGACTTTGAAAAGCCAACGTGGGTCGCGAATTTTCAAGACTATTCTAGAAACGCAGGAGTGTGGAGTATGGAGAAACCTATGGGGGTGAGCGGCCGCTAATATATAAACTGTGGCGGGTGGTAGAGCAGCAGTTTTTTTTGATAACACGACGTCTGTGAGCAACAGGAGCGAACGATTATTAGAGCAAGAACCAACCTAGCGAGTTCTGGAGTACACATAGTGTGAGGTTCATAACCATTTATACGGCTGGCGCAAGAGTTTCTTTCTACTAATTACAGTAGCCGGCAAACATTGTGAACAATTTTCGGCGTAGTGGAGGAAAGATTGCGCATATTCACTCCATACTACCTCACCCCTGAGACCCAAAATTCGTCTTTTGCGTAGCTAAGCCATTGTTCATGATGTTTGCTGACTATTATACTACAAGTTTTTTTAAACGCAGGGGAGTATAAGCGGCATGGGAACGAATATGGTTAGTCTTACTTTTTCTGCAGCATGATGAGTGGATCCGCTTCCAGATCGGACATATCTATTGTTTTCCCGGCTTCAATCACCAGTGGATGCTTTCTGCTCATCAGCCAACCTATGTGGGAGAAGAAGAAGCCACGCTTGGCATTGTGGGGGTCGGCGTCCGTGTCGGAGAAGCGGTGGTGCTGGCGGTGATCTCTGGCCCAAACCCAAAGGCAGTTCTGAAAAAATAATGGTCCAAATTTTTTTTTTAAATCCTTGAATCTTTATATCAATTCCTCTGCAATAACTCTCTGATACGGACCGTTATTTTGTCTAGTTAAAGATTGACGGAGTAGTTACAAAGTTTGGAGAGTACCCAAGTAACTAAATCAAAAGAGAAATTGTGTCATCTCACCTGGCCAGCCAACGTCTGTAGAGCCAAGAGAACAGCAGTCAGCGATCGAGTGACCTTGAAACTTCTATGGGACCAGAGTCTATGGGCACCGATTGTAATACCCTCCCCTCCCAGCATTATTAGAAGCAACACTAGAATCATTAATAAAATATTGTTTACGAGTGTGTTTTTTATTTTAATTACACAATCTGACAAAATGTAATAATTGGATGATAGTGATAGGAGGTCTTGAAGTACAGGTCATGTACTGGTAGAAGATTTTTTGAGCGTTTTAGACGACGGATAGAGCGACAATATAATATAAAAGCATGAAATATATGTTTGAGGGTTTGGAGATGGTTAGGAGCAGTTGCTTTTTCGGGTCACCACTGAAAAGCTCCAAAGGCGCAGAATATTTGATAATTTATTATCTCGATAATACAAGTACAAGATATACATGAGTATGTTTACAAAGGCAATGATAGAAACTCTAAGGGCCATAGCCTCCAGCCGCCGCCGGAGGTCGGTGACAGACTGACATGCCCGCCTAGGGCGTGGGCCTCTTTCTATATAATTTACGAACAAAAGAGTCTTCTGGAGTACGGCTGTGTGTGTGTGAAGAAATCGTCAGAAATTGCGATGGTGCAACGAACTGCAGGTCGCGCGCAAGGACTAGCAAAAACGCAAACGATGTTCCATGATTTTTCACGGGTATACTGCTTGTATGTATATTAGGTTAAACATAGAGAAAATAAATGCATTGACTTACTCCACAACGTCGTATACAATTTTGCTTCAAAAAAGCACAAATACAATCCATACAGAGCAACCACATGCAAGAACAGAAATCCTATAGCATTTTTCCACACGATTTTTCTTTCAAACGTCACGTCAGTGCCATAATCCTTTGCAGACTTGACATAGCTGAATCGTTTTTCTTCTGGATCGGCCGAAGAATCATAATTATTATTATTATTGTTATTTTTATTGCCATAAATTAAATTATTTTCGGATATTTCTTCAAACTTGTCTTCGCCGATTTTGAAAAATGCACGATTTTTCAAGATTGCCGTAATTTTTTCGTCTCTCATTTCGTGCTGACGCATTTTTAAGAGAAAATAGTTTGAAATTTTTAAAAAAAATATACGGATTGTATTAAATATTTCTTTTACGAACGATATACAATTCCAACTTTCTAGATACAGCGAGAATTGAAAGTAAACTGGTCGTGTATCTTTGGCTTAACCATTTATATGATGCTAGTCCTTTTGTTGAGTCCATAAAAAAATATAACTTAATCGGGTCGGCTATTGTTGATGTGTGTATTTAAAACCATTGTGAATTCAATGAAAATTAGGACATATTGTTGATGCAATTGTCACCTTGTGTCTTGTATCTGTTTTAAATACGAAACTAGACTTGGCCTATTTAGCTGTAGACCGCCGAACTTTTATAATGTTTTTTAATCTTGGTAACATTGTGATTTCTAATAGGAGAAACACAGTAGGTGTATGATTTCTAAGTAATAGGCGTAACATAGAAGGTTTACGATTTTTAATACGTGGGATGTAATAAAGATGGCGCCTAGTTAAATTTGACGTGGATCATAGAGATCCTTGTTAAATAATGAAACAAAATAACGTTCTTAGATAAAACCAGAATAATTTTATTGTTGATAGATTTGGCGTTAACGTTGTAGAGATTATTCATGATGTTTTCAAAGACAGTAAAATAAAATATTAAAAATGGTTCACAACTTGAAATACTTGATACCGACTGAAGCAGTTTACCGAGCGATTAAAGAACACATGGTCACAATAACATAACAACGATTAAAACTAAAAATTACTCACTAGTTTGCTAATGGTGAAATACAAGATGGGGACAAAATTACACAAAACACATTCAAACCACCATACCATAATATCATATCTCAAAACCACCATACCATTTCAATTTCAAATTATACAAAAGATTCGCTCAAAATACAAGACAATTGAACATTGACAGATTTAAACAAACAAGTGTCAAACATACTAAGACGTACACCGCAACAAAGAAAGTTATTTGTCATACGATAATATAATATATTATATATCTTCAATTTTTTTTTAAATCTCTTATGTAAAATTTCTAAATGTCATGTAAATTTAAAATTATATTTTCACAGGTTAGATTGGTAATAAGCGTTGTGGGACCAACGCGATAGTGGGACGGGAGATAAGCCATATCACTCTCTCTGGGTGCGCGAGCGCGTACGGATAGACCAGGCAAACGAAATTTACCTGTAGATAACACTGGTCGAGTGACTTTTCAGTCAAGTTAGGCTTTTATATAAAATATCGTGATAAAACAGTTGTGGTGTGTTTAGCTAGGCCACCTTTACGGGAGCAAAAGGTGGCACTGCTATAAAAAGAGTGAGCACCAGTTCTCTCGCTCTCTCTTCATTTAGCTGGCTTGCAGACTGCATAGGGTCTCGTTTTGGTTTGGTCGACACTTCTTTTATTTTTTCTTTTATATCAGATAATACATTGGAGAATCTCGTAAAAACCATTCTTCCTTTTTGTTAGCGCCAGCGCTAGCGCGTATTAAAAGCCCGGTTAAATGTATCTCCACTCCTCCTTTCCTCATCTTACCTACCACCAGCAAGCACAGGGCCGCTCAGAATGAAAAGCGCTGCCAACGCAGAAACAGCTGTCAAAAACGCGCCCGCCAATCAAAACGCCTACCGCTAATGTAAAGCAAAGATTTGCCTAACCACGCGAGTTTTATCCTCGCCGCTTGTTGTCTGGAATGATAAAGCAACAGGTGAAAGGAGAACCAGCGGTCCCGAAGGAAGAATAAGGTGAGTGCTTGCCTTCTGTCCTATCATACCGTTACATTACCTCCCAAACACTTTTATTTCCTTCCTTCCTTCCTTCATGCATATCTCTATATATAACACGGGTCCAAGTCTAATTACGCTTCTTCATCAATAAAACCCAATCTCACATTCATCGCATGCCTTCCAGGTCTCTTTATTGTTTTTAAATAATAGAAATCAATGTATAACGAGATTCTTAACTTATGAGAACCGCGACTTAATGACGATGATTTCCCAAGATACCAAAAACTCTTTTCAGTTTTAAACAATGTTTGATTTTGATCAAGACCAAGTCAACGTGCCAACTTAAAGAATTCGAAAAGATGACTTGTTCTATGTCTCCAGTCGGTCTTCTATGCTGAGTGTAATGTATCTGGATGTGACGTCTGTTTGAGCACATGAAAGGGATCGGAGATAGAGACAAATAAGGGATAGAAGGGCGCATGGGTGCCGGGTGCGCAACTTTTCAAAAACGCGGACTCGGAGACCTTGTAAGTAGGAATTCCTTTTATATACCTTGTCGCGAAATATTATTGTAACCTGTACAAAACGAAATGAACCATGAACAATATTCTGGCTATTGGCTATCATTGTGGATCCCATAGAATCCCTGAAATCAGATCCTTGTAGGCTAAAGAAGGATATCACACTGAGGAATGAGATCTGTGTTTTGTGACCTGCTGACGTAACGGAGGTCGGATACCTTCTCAAAGACTCAAGATCACTAAAGATTTCAGTATGATGTCTGAACATAATGTCGCGAACAAAGCGGGATATGTCGACACATCATTTTCTTTCTGCCCTATTCTCTACTAGCTCTTAGTGTCCATATTTCTCAGCGACCCAAAACGTCGGCTTATACAAAAACCACAACAGTGAGTAATAAAAAATATGTAAATTTAATTTTCCCTCACCGGTCGACCAAGCGGCTGATTTGTTCGTGTGTTGATAATTGATCCGATGAAGGTTTCATATCTCCTAATTAAAACAAATTGCGGGAGTAATCATGTTGCGGTAAATTGATTGCTTTTCCTCTAAAATCAGAATACATGTTGGAATCAAAGAAATCGCTACGAAATGGAAATACGCGATTTTTATTTATTCTCGATAATTACTTGTGCTGTTGGCAGGGTAAGTTTTATTTTTCACGTGTGGTTAAAACAATGTATAAGTGAATATTCCTTAAGGATGTGTGAGTGTAAGGATGAGACTTTGATCTCAGAGATTTGTCGATAATGATCGAAGTTTTGTAATATGACTTGTACTATCCCATAAACTGATTTTAGATGAGAACCCTTCTCAGACAATATCCAGTGCATAATCATTATCACAATCTATCCCCGTGACTGCCACTCTCTTCACCAAATAAACAAAAGCCTTAAGTTATAAGAACGTATATGAAGGTCCCCTCAGGTCCGACTCCTTCTGAGAGTGGTTCCCTCTCCACATAGGCAAATGCGAAAAAGTTCCAAGTTCCACGGACAAATCCCTCCCGTTCCAACAAAGCTGGTAGTAGCTGGAGCAGAATCCCTGAACTCCTATTGAGGTACATTATAAGCCTTGTACAATGCAAGCAAGGCCAAAAATAATTGTAACTCGCATCTAAAAAAAAACTCCCTTCGCCAATCTTTATTAGATCACTCTCAGTGTTTTGATAATCATTTATCCTTTGAGGCTTCAAGCATCCTCTTCTTATGGTGTATTCAGGCAGGCCATCTTAATGGGATTATAAGACGCGCTACTATATGAAGAGAACTCCAGCTCTCCATCTCTTTAGATGGCGTGCATTTATGTACGCATAGGACCTTATTAGGACTCCATAGTTTAGAATACAAAACATTTCCCTTAGCTGTTTGGTTCCAATTTAAGGACCGCCGGAGACGTAACCTTTCTTCTTCATCAGTCAGCTGCCTGAAATTTTGTCAAGGAGATTTACTGGTGCTGCGATCTCTCTCTTACACAACTATCTCGCTGAGATTTTCGGATGGCTCAATATCCTTGACTCTGTAACCTCAGAGAAAGGGTGAGAGTTCTAGCTTCCCCAAGAATACATCTCCACTCGTATCTGCACTGGGCTGCTACCCGTTTCCACAAATTGAGAGGTCTTTATTTATGTTGTCATGTCATCTCATTTTTTGTTCTTATTTTGAATGTGTTTCTACACTATTTTGAGAAATCTTTTATCTTCTCGATTTCAAAGATCTTTCGAAATAATTTTTCTTATTGAAAAATCAAAAAATATGGAACAAACAATCTGATGTTTTCTTTTTTGACATCTATACAGGGTGAAACAGAACTAGTCCACAATACTTTACAGGGAGATTCCTGCCTAAATATGAGTCGAAAATATTATAGTATCTATGTCCTGATATCAATCAATTAATTCCGTCCATTTTCATTTTCAACATTATTAAAATATTAAAATAACCTTGCAGAAAAATTCTGCTTCAATTTAAACTATGTAATGTTAGTTATTTTAAAAATAGTCCAATGTTTTAAAACAGTAAGTTAGAAATATTTAAAAAAAAAAATACAAACTTTGAAGTCGGTCAACTTCACGACATTAGGACGTTAACATTGCAACATTTTCAAGTCAAAATATTTACAGGAATATATTTATGTATAACCACTTACTGAGATTTTTAACCTACCGGTTATTTGATCCGTTCAGCATAAAACTTCAACATTGACAAAACAAACAACTAAAGAAGTGTTGTATGTATGTGAATTAAAAATAATACTGGGTGATTCGGAAATATTTATTCAACTGAGTGAAACAGATTAAAAATATTATTTATTTATTTTTTTCAGTTGAAACATGTAAATGGATCCGTTGTTACAGAAAACTGTGGTAAGTTTTGTCTTCTTTATTTACATACAATTTTTAAATTTTTATTTAATGTTAGTGATTAGTCGACCTATTATGTTAATTGTAGTCTGCTATTAATTTCTTTGTTTGCTATTTTTTAATTTAAATAAATTATTTACTTTATTTATTTACTCACTTTTTGTATGACATTTATTTCAATGACATGTTTATTGCCAATTGGAAATTTCTTCCAATTAACTAGACAAACAAGCAGAAAAATTGAAATGTATTTTGGATATACATCTTTTCAGTGTCAAAACTAGCTCCATGCTAACGATACTAGTAAGAAAGTAAGGGTTAAAGCAAGTTTTGGGAAAGACAAAATTGCTTTAGCCTGGTTTTTGAAGATACTTATGGTCTGTGATGATGTGATTTCAGTGCATATCTGATTCCATAGCCTAGCCGACTGCACTTCAAATGAAGAGCTAAATGATACTGTCAGCTGAACGAAATGGAAGGCCATGATTAGATGGAGAGTTGAACTTAGATTTCCGGTACTGAGTGAATGAGGATTGAAAATGACATTATAGAGATAAAATATGGACGTTTTAGCATTATCGGATCGCAGACCAAAGGAGAAGATTGCAGAAAGATGAGATGTGAGCTAATTTTTTGAGGTGAGAGGCTGAAGATAAAATGGATGAATACGTTTGAAGGCATTCGAGTGCGTTGATCTCCAAAATGAAATCCAGACAATACAGATCAGCGTAATAATCAAGCAGGAGAAGAAGTTGGGATTGCGTAAATGTAACTTTACAGTGAATAGGGACAGTGGAGTTCTTAAGGCCCGGTTGTTTCAAGTTCGATCAAAGTAAGCGGTCGATAAAAGCATAGATTTTTACGAAAACGGATCGTCTGATTGGTGGAGAACGTAAAATTTCAGTTTAAACTCTACGCTTACTTTGATCGAATTTGAAACAACCGGGCCTAAGATAGATAGATACATTAAATAAAGTAGTGCTGAGATGGTTTGGTCATGTGGAATGTATGAACGAGGAAAGGATGGTTAAGAAAATATATGAGGCGAGTGTTGAGGACAACAGGAATAGAGGGAGTCCGCGAAAGACCTGGCACGATCAGATACTACAAGTATTTGAAGATGGCCCTCTTAAAATCCTCAAACAACTGTATAACTTGTATGAAAAGATGTATGAATGTGGCCGAAGCAAAAGTGGTGTGCCAGGATAGAAGAGTGTGGCGTTCAATCCTCTCTGCCTACTCCTGCATGGAAAAGGTGTGATGGTTGGTTAGTTAATTAAGTTCTTATGCCTGCTTAGGGAGTGAATATTGCGAAATATTTTTTTCTGACATGTGAAATACGTTGATGATGATCTGCACCAATTAGGACGCCCAGGTTTTTCGCAACACTAGCAAATTGTTGTGAGTTTCGCAACATTAGCAAATTAGTATGAATTTCGCAACATTAGCAGATTGGTGTGAGTTTTTCGCAACATTAGCAAATTGGTGTGAATTTCGTAACATTAGGAAGGTGTGAATTTCGCGCCACTTTTCACTACAGTTATGACATGTCTTCCAGAATGTGGTGTGAAATATTTTGGAGCTGTGCCACACAGAATAGTCGGAGGCGGGGAGTCGCTCCCTCACGAGTTCCCCTGGATGGTCGCATTCCAGCTTTTTGGAAGGCTTCACTGCGGAGGGTCCCTCATCAGCCACTGGCATGTCCTGACGGCGGCTCACTGCTTACAACGGTGAGTCCTAGTAAACATCCACCTGAGAATGTAAACTACATTATTGGTCAATTTTCTTACGTGTATGTTTGTAAGATCTACAGAGTTATTTGGAAAACATTAATAACCTCGCAGGACTATATTCCTGCCTTGATTATGAGTTGAAAATGTTCAAGCTATAACGACCTAATATCAGTAGTTATGGAGATATGCGACATCAAAGTTTGCCTTTTTTTCTCAATATTTCTGACTTATAAAAGTGGAATGTGTGGGATTGCACGAACCTCCCCACATTCTGGAATAAAGTTATATTTATATATTTATATGTCGTCCTGGAATTTTTTATAGAACTTTTTGAGTTCTAAAACTTCTCTATCGAAAGTATTTAAATACCTCTTATGGTTAAGGCAGAGTTTATGAAAAACGCATCACGCGACCATTTTTTCTTCGACTTTAGTTGAAAAATAGGTTAATAACCTTCCACAAAAAACCTCCTTATTTCAACGGAATAATATAATAATATAGCCTGTGTCCACCCTGAAAGTTCATTCAAAATTTTGGTGAAAGAATTTTTAAATCGGATAGTTTCGGAGATTACCTCCTACATACAAATTTACAAACTTTACTTCTTTCTATATTAGTAGGTGTAGATTGTTTCACATCAACTCATATTCGGTGTATTATATCTCACGTATTAATAAAAAATTTGTTGGTGCTTTGTGTTAAGAAGTGTTCAGTCGCGCGGCGCGGGTCACTATAACACAAAGACATATAACAAACACTTAAAAACAGGCGTGAAAACATGCGTGAAAATTGAAATGTAATGGCGCTGGTCACCGGTGACTCCCCATGGCAATCGATGTGTTAATATATAATAATTGTAAAACTAATGTTATAAAAATGGAAGTTTTTAAAAGTATGGTGAAATGAAAGCTTTATTTTCTAGGTTTGACGAGCATCACATATCTGTGATTTTTGGATTACACAACTGGAAAAACCCATCGGAAATCATAAGCCGAAGGATTCACAAGAAGTTAATCCACGAATATTTTTCTAGCGAATTTCCAAAAGAAAACAACGACATTGCTATCGCCGTCTTAGATGAAGCCGTGCCCTTTAGTGCATACATCAGACCTATATGTCTCCCGAAGAAGTGTAAGCTTAATTATTAATTAAGATAAATTTTATAAGTGAACGAAAGTCTTAATAGAGTGGCCCAGGTCTTGTTGACCTGTATAAACTGGACACACGACAAAAAAGTAAGAATAAAACTTAACCTAAAAAAGTCACAATTAGTATATAATTCCATTGTGACTCCACGTATTAATTACTGTTCAACAATGGTATTTTTGGGAAATTAAACTGAAAAAGAACAATTTAAAACAGCTAAATTATTATCTAAAGATGTAACAAATATATAAGAATTAGCGAAATGGTAAAGCAACTAGAGTTAACAAATAATACAAATTGTCCCAGTTTTGATATATAAAAAAAGTAACCCATAAAAACCAAGTTTTTAATATACTCCCTTTCTTTGTAAAATATAACAACAATTAAAGACGAATTAAAACATGTAACATAACACTAAACTTACACTAATTTAATATATTAAGTCCTTACATATGAAATTGGCGTTTTGCCGTGCTGGCAAATTTGATCTCAAATATCTTCTCTTTGGTTAGGAATTCCAAATCCAAATTTATACAGCTATTTACTCATGTATTTGTGTTTTGAAAATTATAATTCATTTGTTTTTTCCTCAATTGTTTTTTTCTTTGCGTCACTCAGTTTACAAAATGAAAAACTTGAAATATCGCGTTATTTACGAGTACGAGTTCCACCGTGGCACCAGTGCTGCAGAAACGGCTCGAAGAATTAATGATGTGTATGGCGACGGTGCCGCAAAAGAAAACACAGTGCGTTTTTGGTTCCAACGTTTTCGTTCTGGAAATTTCGACCTGCAGAAAAAGCCCCGTGGACGGCCGGAGACCAAAGTTGATAATGAAGAATTGAAGGCTATTGTGGAAGCGGATCAATCGCAAACCACATCCGAGTTAGCTGCAGGCTGCGGTGTTAGTGATAAAACTGTTTTAATCCACTTGAAGCAAATTGGTAAGGTGAAAAAGCTTGAAAGGTGGGTACCTCACGAATTGAGTGAAGCAAATTAACAAACGCGCGTTGACTGCTGCGTTGCATTACTCAACCGGCACAATAATGAAGGGATTTTAAATCGAATCATTACCTGTGATGAAAAGTGGATCCTGTACGATAATCGGAAGCGCTCATTGCAATGGCTGAACCCTGCCGAAGCAGCCAAACCATGCCCCAAGCGAAAATTGACTCCAAAAAAGTTACTTGTGAGCGTTTGGTGGACTAGTGCTGGTGTCGTTCACTATAGCTTTCTTAAATCTGGCCAGATGATTACAGCAGATGTCTATTGTCAGCAACTGCAAACCATGATGGAAAAGCTAGCTGCTAAACAACCGAAGCTGGTTAATCGCTCTAGGCCACTGCTGCTTCATGATAACGCTAGACCACACACTGCACAACAGACGGCTACCAAATTAGAGGAGCTTCAATTGGAATGTCTAAGACATCCACCGTACTCTCCGGACCTTGCCCCAACAGATTACCATTTTTTTAGAAATTTGGATAACTTCTTGCAAAGGTAAAAATTCAACTCCGATGGGGCAGTCCAAACCGCCTTCAAAGATTTTATTGATTCCCGTCCGAATGGTTTTTTTAGTAAAGGGATCGATGAACTACTTATGAGATGGCAAAAGTGCATAGATAGCAATAGTACATACTTTGATTAAATAAATATATTATAATAAAATAAAAAATCGGCTTTATGTTCCTCCCATACTAAACGCCAATTTCATATGTAAGGACCTAATATTTCTAAAATGTCAGATGTTTTGAGCTTTGATAAGACACTTCATGCTTTGAAGATTAAATTCTAAAAACATTTGTCAGTCAATTTAGATTTTCGACATTCGTAGTGAAGGACCTATTATGTATACTACCGACGGAGTATTCCAAATTTAGAAAATATTCCGCAACGTTATCGGGCCGCCGGTGCCGTTGCTAGTAAGCAAACTTTTCTAATGATTCCAATTTGAAAAAACCTATAAAATTTCTAAAAATCCGAAATTATACTATAATTATTAATTTTTTTAACGAAAATTTGATAGATCTTCTTGATCGTAGCCACGAGTCTACTTGCCAAGTTTCAGCTCGATTGGATTACGGGAAAAGGGTTAAAAATCGATCCAAAGTTTTTTCACCCGGCAAACCGGCAAGCAAGCAAGCAAGCAGACGCCACGAGTTAATATAAAGGGAGTAATAATAAACCGATTAGTTCCATTACATATGTACAAAAATATAAAATACGATTTTGAGTTCCACACTTATCTTACGAGAAATAGGGGGGATTTTAGGCTTCCACTAACAAAACTGACATGAACATAAAATAGTTTGTACTATTACGGTTTTAAATTTTTCGATGAACTGCCAGCAAATGTGAAAGAAGTAAATAGTCTCACTACTTTTCGTAGGTTAAGTGCAAAATATGTGTTAGTTTAATGTATGACCATGTTACGTTGTTTCATGTTTTTTAAAAAGTCTTCTTTATTTTATGCCAGATGTGAAAATGTGTTGCTATTCATGATTATTTAAGCTGATAAATGTTTTGAGAATCTTTATGTTCAAATGATATGTATTAAATAAATTATTATGTTTAATTATTAGATGTTAAAATGTGTACCTTTTTTACAATTAATTAAGAATATACAAACAACTTATTTGATGAAACAACAAACAACTTATTTGGTAATTTTAGCTCAGAAATTAAAAAGATGTTAAAAAAAGAGATGAATGACATACACCGATCCAAGGATTACTTTTCGAAAAAAATTGATGAAAATGAGGACGGAAAGAAAAAAATGAAATTAAAATGAAAGAGTTGCAAACTGAATCAATAACCTTAAAATGTCCATCAACCAAATACAACAGCAATCACGAGATTTTTAACATTGAAATACAATGCATTTCTGAGAAAACAAACGAGAATCTCATGAGGCTTGTTTCCCAACTGGGAAAAACAATAAAATCAAAAATTACAGACTCGGATATAATTTCACGTCACAGGGTGGCAAAATTAAACCGAGACCACGCTCGTCATAGTGAAACTGGCCAGCACAAGATGTAGGGATGCCTTACTTGCCGATGTCATCAAGTATGACCGCGAAAACCCTGGAGGAAAATTGAACACCGCGCATATTGGAATTGAAGTGACAAGGATGTGACTGAACATCTTTCCCCTGCAAAAAAGCCCTACATACATGCACCAGGATGAAAGTAAGAGACATAAAATATAAATACGTATGGATTTGAAGTGAACGGATTTTTCTTTAACGAAACGATACATAGCAAGCTATTTGGATTAGCACCATTGAATCTTCGAACACTATTAATTAATTATAATATATTTTCTCCCATGTTTCAAATTTATGCATGTAGGTAAACAACTCGTACAATTCTTAATAACTATGATGATAAATATTTATCTTGTTATTTTCAGAATATGGCCGACTTATTTGTAAATATATATATATACAGCGGTAGCTCGGTATACGTCCGCTTTGGAATAAGTCCAACTTGATCGTATTGTTTTCTTAATCTGTTTTCTTTGGTCTTATTTGGAATACGTAAATAGAAAAAAGTAGCTTTTTAAAGTGATAAATTTATAAATTAGTTAACGTGTATTAATATTAAATACATTATTTTTATAAGTGATCAGTAGATAATGTTTTATGTGTACAATATTTCTACACATTAAATATTATCTATATGTATTTTAAAATATTCTATACTTCTCGCTACTTTATACGATTTAGCCATTTGTTTGTTTTAACATGGCAATGGAAATATTGTACACTACTAAACGGACTGCATTCTTTCCATTTTATACCTGTTATCTTCTTCAGACACCTATTATGGTAGTTCTTATGGGAATAAGGGTTGCGATTATACAACACCTATGATAAGTACACACCCAAAAAGTATTGTAATACTATGGCAGTGCCGACTTTGATGCTTTTGCGAAGCTTGTGATTATTAAATACTCGTGGTGTTGGTTTTCCAAGTGCACAGCTTGCACATCGCAATTTGTTTTTGATTTCTACGTCTATGTTAGCCTCTTGTAATTCGCAACCACCAAGGTATGGAATGTATTCTACTTTCACTAGAGGATGACCCATTACAGCACCAAGTATACCACCTGGCAGCGGACATAATATGTACTTGTTTTGATTGTTTGTAAGCAGGCGCATATAAAAGTAACATATTTGATGCAATTGCAGTTTCTGACCATACAAATGTTGCAACAACATTGACAGGATGGGGACGCCTAGCTTTTCTCGGGATTGAAAGTGACATTCTCATGGAGGTCAATCTGAGAGTACTGCCTTACCAGGAATGTCGCGCCAATCCTAGAATGTCTCAATTCTTGGCGGAAGGCATGTTGTGTGCTATGGCTAGTGGGAAAGACGGATGCCAAGTAAGAAAATATTACAAAATTTGATTAAAATAAAACACAAATCGCTTTGTTTTCACCACTTTATTAGATTAAACAATCTACATGTTTCGAGAACAATGTTCTCTGCTTCAAGATTATTGGTGTGCTAAAAATTGAAAAAGTAAACCATGCAAATGTGTTACGGTGAAGGGATATGTGAGGGGAGGGGGGGTCAGAGGTGTTAATTATTATGGTCATCTGGAGAGGATGGAATGTTAAGTGGAAAAATATTCAATATTGGGTTATGCAAAAATTTTGTCTGTGTATTTATTAAATTTGAATTAATGTTAACATTTTTTCTAATTTCAAGTATTTCTAGATTATTTATTTGTGATATCTTATAGCTAAATGTAAAAATTTTAAACCTGTGTTAATATTAAATGTATGGCCATATTATATGAAATGTTTTGCAAAATCATCTAATAAAGTGGTGAAAACAAAGTGATTTGTGTTTTATTTTAATAATATTTTTATACAGAAGAACAAATATTCTTCGAACAGTTAATATTTTATTATTTAAGATCTCTAGCTACTACCTATATAAAACTCTATATCTATCTGTTTAATAATATACACTTCATAATATACACCGTTTGACAGATGTGACCCAAATTTTGCATACTCGTTCTTGAGGGCACCTTTTCTAACTCCTAAACTTGTGAAAAAACTGTGGAAATAAAAAGGTGCCATTTTTCTCCCATCCACTTTATCCAATACCCATTATTTATTTCCTGAATATATCTTTTTTCAAATGTACACCATTTGACAGATTTTATCCAAATTTTTTTTTTTACCGAATATTATTTAGAACACTGGAAAATATCGGTTCCATTCCCTTCCCCCTTTACCCCACACTAACCACCCAATAAATTTTCTATAAAAATTTACATTGACAAATCTGAACCAAATTTTCCATGCTTATTATTTAGGACCCTGTGGAAAATAAAGACTTCATTTTTTCTCCGCCTCTACCCCATTACCTCTGCCATTGTGTTTTCTAAACAAATCTACACCGTTTGAAAGATGTGTCCCAAATTTTGCAATTTTTTTCTTTAGGTTCCTGTGAAAAACAGGTCAATCTCCCCTCTCCTCCTTTACCCAACAGTCTCCCCGATATAAATGTAATACGCTCCCAAATAATTTTAATACCATCCATTCCAAATTAAGCATAATTACTCTTTAACACCATAGCAAAACTAAGTATTTCCTCCTCCCCATACCTACACCACCCTCCCCACTTTAAATGATTTTGCATACAAAAAGTCTATATCAAATTACATTGAAAGCATTCAAATATTTTGTTGCATTATATTCTTTAGGACGTGCTGAAAAAATATACATTTAAGAATGTTCTTAGGTTTTCACGGCCACTCAGAATCTTCAAGTTTGTGTTTACTGGGGTATTATGCCGTGTTGTTACGACCTTTCGGGCCGACGTTTCGGATGCCATTGCAGGTCCATCATCAGGGCTGATGTGTTATTGTGAGTGTTGGTGTTGTGGTTAAGTATCGGCTTGCAATACCGTGCCGAAGTCATGATTACTTCCATAAGGGCAGATTGTTTTATGTTGGATTAAAGTAAGCGTTCTTTTAAAGCATAGATTTTTACGTTCTCCACCAATCAGACGATCCGTTTTCGTAAAAATCTATGCTTTAATCGACCGCTTACTTTGATCGAACTTGAAACAACCGGGCCTAAGTCATGATACTTTTCACGTTATAAATGTTATAACGTGAAAAGTATCATGACTTAAGTTTAATTGAATGCCATGCATTCGAAGTTTTGCAATTTTAATAAATAGAATCATGCGTACAATAATTATACTATTCCCCCACCCCCGAAAATCCCATTTCCTCTCCCCGTTATAAATAATTAATCAAAAGGAATGGCAGACATTTTTTTTACATTGTAACATTGTAGGATCCTGTGCAAAAAAATAATCATAATTTTTATTCATGCCAAATGAAGATGAGTAACATACATACAAATTTCACTTAAAACGACCCGGTTTAAAAAATATTCTTCCACTCTTCCTGGAAACTTCCCCCTCCCCCAAATACCCAAAATAGGCATGACCGTGGGAGGACTACACCATACATAAACATAATTATCGTTAAAAACCAAATTAATCAATCAATTAGAAAGACATACAGAAAAATCCAATTCACGAAAAAATATTAAGCTACTACTGGGATTCGAACCCAGGTCACCTCCTTTCCGGGGCCGGTGCTCTGACCACTAAGCTATAGCAACCCTCTGTGAATATATCGACCTTATATGTAGTTTTCATTTTTATTCATTGATAAATTTTTATGGACAATGGACACTTGGACAGCTCTATGGACAAAAATGAAAATTATTCAAATAATAAAACGAGAACTTCATATAAGGTCGATATGTTCATGGAAACATAGAGGGTTGCTATATTTTAGTGGTCAGAACACCGGCCCCGGAAAGGAGGTGACCTGGGTTCGAATCCCAGTAGTAGCCTAATATTTTTTCGTGAATTAGATTTTTCTGTATGTCTTTCTAATTGATTAATTAATTTGGTTTTAAAAATTTCACAGAACTTTGTTCTGAAAAATTACAACTTCACAAATATAAATGTGTTCTTGAATATACATAATTATCGTTAATCGAACGTAGTGTTCAAAACAAAATTTCAGTGTCATGAAGTACAATAGATATTTGAGTTATTCATTGATTTTCAAGTTACATTTGTGTATTTTTAAAAATTAAAAATTAACACGCTATTTTAAGAGTTCAATATTTTTATTATCCAAACCAGGACGATCGTTTCAGCAGATTATGCCATCATCAGTTGATAATGGCACTCTTAAATTCGTGTGTTGAAATTTTAATTTTTAAAAATGAAAAAAGTATTTTTTTTACAATAAATGACTTTACAAGTTAATTTACAAAAAAATTAAATATAGTTGTGTAACATTTCTGAAAGTTTTTGGAAATTCAACGGTTTTGGTAAACTATGTGTCGCTTGCTCTAAAGTGGGGTTGCTAAATAATTTGCACATTTTTGTCCCAAAAGGATGCACAAGAAGTAATTTTAATCGAAAAGCATTGTAGTTACTCTAATAAATTTACACATGTATGTAAGTACATACATATCTAAGTATAAAATTTAATATAAGTCTATCTGTCTGTAGAACATAACATTCTGTAACCCTTTGTCAAGGATTTTTCATAGATTTAATGGGCATAATAAAGAGGGATTTTAATATTTTTTCCAATGAGTCCAATTGTCTGTTTTTAAAAAGGATAACACTTACACAAACTATTTTATTTTTTGCAGTGGGAATGGAATCTTGATTTTTATGTTACTAGCTGATTATACCCGGCGTTGCACGGGATAAGGATTAAATTTATGAATAATTTATGAGGGTAAACGAAGGTTCGATTTGAACGGTATAGATTTGCATCGAAAATATATCAGGGGGAGGGGAAAGGGTAAAAGAATAGGGGGATATGTCACCAATGTTAAACGCTGAGTCCTAAAGAATAATTTTGCAAATTTTGAGTACGATTGGTCGAATGGTGCAGATTTGCATCTAAAATATATCAAAGGGCGAGTAAAAGTAAAAAGGGGAGGGAAGAAATGTCACTTTTGTTACTCGCCGGGTCCTAACGAATAAGTTTCTAAATTTTGTGTCCGATCGGTCAAACGGTACAGATCTGCATCGAAAATAGGTCAGGGAGAGGGGAAGGGGTAAGAAAACAGGGGAAAAATGTTGCCTATGTTACCCGCTGGGTCTCAAAGCATAAGTTTCCAAATTTTGAATCCGATCGGTCGAACGGTTCAGATTCGCATCGAAAATAGGTCAGGGGGAGGGGAAGGGGTAAGAAAACAGAGGAAAAATGTTGCCTATGTTACCCGCCGGGTCCCAAAGCATAGTATGCAAATTTTGAGTCCGATCGGTCAAATGGTTCAGATTCGCATCGAAAATAGATCAGGAGGAGGGATAGGGTTAAGAGAATAGAGGGGAAATGTTGCCTATGTTACCCGCGCAGTTCCAAAGCATAAGTATGTAAATTTTGAGTCCTATCGGTCAAACGGTTCAGAATCGCATCGAAAATAGGTCAGGGGGAGGGGAAGGGGTAAGAGAACAGGGAAAAAATGTTGCCTATGTTACCCGCCGGGTCTCAAAGCATAAGTATGCAAAATTTGAATTGAATCGGACAAACGGTGTGGATTTGTATAGAGAACAGATAGACAGACAGACAGACATTGAGTTTTATAGGTATAGATTTTTCATTTTTTACGTTCCAAAAATAAAATAGAATAGTGCACAAGCTGATTTTTTATTATACATATTTGATGATGACATGTAATGTAACAAATTTAACTTTAAATGTAACACTTGTGCATAACAGATTTCCAGTTAAAATTCTCTGTTAATATGGATCACTAATTTACTTTCTAGGGTGATAGTGGAGGACCTCTAATTTACGAATTTTTACCTGGAAAATGGGAACAAGTTGGTGAGATTTTCAGTTATATACATTTAATATGAGATTGAGATGATTTCAGAGTTTTGTTTAATGGAATATGCTTTGAAGCTTTTGATTTGTAGAAATACCTATTGCGTTATTAATTTTTGGCTTCAGAAAGAGTGACGTACGAAAATAAACATTTCCACGTGAGGTAATGTGTATAGAGAGACAAAGGCGTCACCTAATGTTAAAGCGTTGTCGATGGCCCTTGAATAATTTATGGATCGTAGAAGGGCGCCATGTAACGCTCCTTGAACATTATTTAATGTAGCAGAATCAATAAAGGCTCCAAAAGAGACTCAGGCCAGATCTGATCAAGGATCAAACACCTACTATAACTTTTGTAGAGAACACCTTCTCTACAAAAACTTCACAGACGCATTTCCAATGCCATTGCCTGGAAGCCGTAATTCCAGAAAAACATTTAAGAAGATGAATCAAGTAATTTTTCAATATGATAATGTCTGTCCGCCTATTTTTAACATTTAAAAAGCAATTCAGCGGCTCGGTTGGGGGTTGATTCCACATCTGCCCTATTTTCTTGATATTGTTCCATTATATTTTCACATTTTTCGCTCTCCATCCAACAATCTTCGAAATATTTCCTTGAATAATGACATTGCCCTTCAAAAGTGGCTTGAAAACTTCTTCATCCCCTAATTACAGGATAACTTGTGCTTCAGCCAATAGATTTTTTGAGTTGATTTTGAAATTGAGAACAATGCAGATTAACATGTAGGTGTAATTAATCAAATATAAGTAAAAAATTTCAAATATAAGTAAAAAAAATTAATGCAAATTAAGTTTATTTATTTATTAATATATTTTTTTAATTAAAAAATACAGGATAAGGCTGGAGAAATATATACTTTCAAATTGGACATTTATCAATGTATTATCATCAACACTGACCTGTAGATTCCAAAAGGCTGTGTATATACAATATAGTACCATTACCAATTCTTTACCAGTATTTAATTAAATTCAATAACCAAGTAGCCAAATCTAAACATCAGTCGAGTTCACAATTTGAACAAAAAATGGGACTCGGCAGGAACCTCTATAGTCCAGTGGGCATGATTGTTGATTGGGAGCTTCCGGGTTTGATTCCCAGTGAGGTCACAATGTATATACATGATTTTCTCATGCTTGGGTGTTTTTGTGATGTGATAGATACAGTAATTGACCAGTAACTTTGGCCATTTTAGGTGTGGTCTCATGGGGTTTTGGCTGTGCGGAACCAGACTACCCAGGTTAGTAAATTTTTTTTTTAATGAATTTACTACAAAATGTTAGTAAACTTAGTAAAAACCACTACCAGATTTACGGTCTACCGGTTTCGAAATGTACCCGTCTCTTCGTCAGGACCAACACTACACTACTACATTCACAAAACTATACACCCCAACCATAGTATTGTAAAACTATCACCACTATTGCTCACATGCGTGTTAGTCTTGTCAGAGAAATTGAACTACTGAACAACTCAGGGATCTAACGAAAGAGAGTGAGATGGGGCGGGGTCTAAAGTGGGTATTACCACATCGGCCGGCCGGCAGGGTGAGGTGATTTTTTTTTATATCGTTTAACTGACTTCGATGTTATTCGATATATTAGTGAAATAATATATATTGAAAAAACTCCGAAATTTTAACCTTCCTGGTAAACACACAACCGAGTTAATGTGATTCAGGATACTCGAGCGTTTATTGTTCAATTTTTTTTGTTAACTAACCTAATGAAACTACATATGTATGTCAAAATTTTTATATTATTTCAGGAGTATACAGCTCTGTTTCCTACTTCATGGACTGGATTGAAACAAAACTTGGCGACACAATTTTGTGCAAGAAATAAAGATGTATTTATTTATATTTCATATTTTTTAGATAAATATACAATTTATGTTTATTTGGCATGTTCTATCATTTCATACCCCGCAATTTTGTTGAAGTTATCTAACCATCATGTCCAAGTACGGTAAATAGTTAGTTGTTAGAAGGGTCCGAAATTCTCATGGCAAAACTATTATTACCAGTGCTTTCACTTCCAGTGAATTGTGATTGTATAGTTGTGTACGGGTGGATCGTCGATTTCCACTTTTCTTCAGATGCCAGTTGTGTAATCCAGAAGGTAAAATGTGTAAATGGAATAAGATTGTAGATGAGATTAAAGCTGTAGCGTGAAGTGATTTCCGCACTCCTAGCTTTCTTTATTTATTGAATACAGATACAAGACCCAATTTCGCACCGGGCAATTTGTCGCAATGGGCTTTATATCAAAACAAAATGCCCTTTTCAGGGCCACCATTAAAAATTGGAATTGTCTTTTTCAGCACCGCGGATGGCGCTCAAATCTTGTATGTTGCAATAATATTTAGTACGCATGCATGTTGAAAGATGAAATTTTATGTTATCAAAAAAAAATTCTGAACATAATATCCATAAATAATATGTTTGTTCTCATTGTAGATAAATAAAAACTATAAAAATTTAAAAAACATACGGAGAACAAGTTGGGCTCTTGCTAGGATGATTTTTTTGAATATTTGAAGTGTATTAAATGAACACTGAAAGTGTATTAAGTATATTAAACATTTTTAACACATGTGTCGCGGTAACGACAAACAAATCATTTGTACTCAGCGACCCGAAATGTCGGCTTCTACAAAAGCCACCCAAGACAGAAAATCAAAAAACAGAATTATTAATTTAAATCACGGGGCGACCATGTGTTTGATTTGTTCGAGTGTTGATAATTGATCCGTTGAAGGTTTCATATTTCCTAATGAAAAAAATACGGAATAAACTGCTGTAATCTTGTTGCGGTGAATTGATTGCTTTTCATTTAAAATCACAATACATGTTTAAATCGAAGAAATCGCAACGGAATGGAAATACGCGGTTTTTATATGATCTCGTTAATAGTTTGTGTTTTTGGACGGGTAAGTTTTATTTTTCATATGTTACTAATATAGTTTCAGTAAATATTCCTTAGGGGTTGTCTGAGGATGACACTTTGATTTCATATCTCAAAAATTTTTTTTCAGAAAAGAATTTCTTTGTAAAAAAATTTCTTCGAACAATTTTTTTTTCTAAAAATTAACTGTAAACCGTTAAAATGACGGTTCTTTTATATATCGGTTACTAAGGAATAATAATTTATTTATTAAAATTAAAATATAAGAAAAAAATGACTATAAAGAAAACAAAGAAAAAAAAAATGTAAAAAAAGTCGTAAAAAAATTCTTTTCACTGAGCCTATTTTATATCCCTGCATCAATAACATGAATAATATGAAATAAAGACTAATGAAAAAAGGAATTAAAAATAATACATTCAAATAACATAATGTATATGAAGACTCATTGGGAAAAACAATGAGCGTCAATAAATGTTTATTTAGAGAAAAGCAGTTTTTTATAGTTTCAAAGTCCATATTTCTTTCACTTGTGCTCTTTTTATATAAATATTGAATCAACTTATTACTATCTATGTTTGTACGTATATTAAGTGTAGGTATGTACCTACTGTCAAATTGACAATGATGTTTGGTGCAAGAGCGGA
>JADDOH010003191.1:0-69920 GCA_016648135.1 Agrypnia vestita | reverse complement strand
TACCCGAGCGAGCTCACTGCGACATTACGCCGCGCGTCAGTAACACGTGGTATGTTTACAAGTGAATGCGCATGCGCTGTATCTGTCAACTGACATTAATGTGGGGAAAATAAATTATTGTTCTCCAACTCATCGCCGTATAATTTTGTGGGACACTTCAAACCGTGAATATAAAAATTAAATGATGTTAGGGCCAACAGCGTTCCTTGATATTGTCTTGCTTGGCTATGGAAGGCCCGATTATTTGTAATAAATTGTCGAAATCAGTTGTTGTCATTCGAGTGAAATTGACAAAAGAGCCGTCAGACATTCGAAGATCGCATAGAATATCCATCCTTCTTTCTCTTTGCAGTAAATAATTTCGCATCCACCACCTATTTCTCCTCTTACGTTTCGATAAACTCGTTAAAATAAATAGATACGCAGCTGTCATCATAACCTCATCGGGCGACATTTCCGCGACAAGTGATATGTGAATCCCGATGTGTACACTAGGATATCCCGTCCATGTACGAGAAAAAAAAATTTTGAGCTACACAATCGCAAGTGGTGTCAAATTTTGCGTAAATTTACACAAATTGCGAAAAAGGTAAAAAAAAAACTAAAATTGTTTATCATCTTGAGGGCTCTACCGAGCTTTGACGTTTTGTAAATTTTACGTTTTTGTAGACCTTTTGCCTAAAATAAAAAAAAAACAAGTTTAAAAGGTATTTTATTGTTGAAATTAATGAAACAAAGCACAAGAAAATAAAATAATAAAAATATAGATAATAATTAATGACAAAAACTAAAAGTTTTTAACTTATTTTTGTGTCCAAAATTTGGCATTTCTGCTCGAGATTGCATCCCGGTTCTAATAAAGCCATCTCTAGAAGTAACGTCAGTTACACTTTGTGATGCGTCTGTTATAGGTCTCTAGGACCCAAAGTGCAACCATCTTAGGCCAAGAATAAATGACGAAGGGGTAACTCATTGACATGCATCATACAAACACACCATTGTAACGGTCTCTCCAAATACTCCTCTCAATATTGTATCACGCCACCCTTCCAATCGGTGTTAGTTGCAGTTCCGTCACATTCAACGCAAATCACGTCATCTTAATTGCAACCTCGACCCTCTACTTTGTCTACTACTACTACTAGTTGTGATCAAAATAAGATTTCCCTTTGCAGTGCTACGTCTTTCAGTATTGTGTGTCCCAAATAAATTGATCCAGGTTGTGCTAAAATTGAGATGTGGTCTTCTAAAATTTCTTTGCGATGGTCTTTTCATCCATAAAAGTAATTGCATTTTATATCTATACCTCCAATATATTTTGAAGTTTCCGGGCTTTAGATACATCTCTGTAGATCTTATAACCTTAACTGTAATCTTAACCAGAGTTAAATCTTCGGTAGAAACCAAGCCGACGTCAGCCAACACCGTAGAAGCAACAGCAGCAGCAGATCGCATCGATAAACCATATCTATCACAGACTTTAGCAACTGTTGGCAATGGCAATGTATTCCAATTCGCCGTTTAAGTTGATGGTGTCTCTGTCGAGGGCGTGTTTGTCGGGGATGCCTCTGTTATCGGAATCTCTGAATCTTCATCACAATTTGCTGAGACAGAATCGGTTTCTTGAGTAGAACACGATTTTTTTGTTAGCCTTATTGACTGTTCAATTTACCTCTGCTGTCGTTTCCTTAATCTAGCCGTTTCTTTTTTATCAAAACCGCTTATAACCATTTTCCTATCATTTATTTGATCCAATAAAAACTTCTCTCATTGATGTGAACTTTCTTCGGTTTTACACACGAAAGAGATTCAAATGAAGTGCATTTACAAGTAGAAACGTCAAAAAGCTTCTCAGATGACTTTAAAAAACATTTCAGTTTATTTTCAAAACTATCATTTTGTTTGCTTTTGGGGTATCTTTTCAAATTGAGATACTTTTCGAAATTGGATTTCACTAATTAACTCGTTCCTTAGTTACAAAGTTTTGGTCCACATATTGTTAATCTATTAGGAAACAATCACATATATATCTGATTTGGATGGATCTTTAATTTCATACTTCATTTATATTTCAATTTCAGGTCGTTCTTGACAAATAAAATAAATTAAATGACGTCCCTCATAGTTGGTAGCTGCTGATTGTCAAGTTCCTTGTGTGGTCCAAACATAGCATAAGTAGTCTGACTACGCCTCGAACTTCTTATTTAAAAATTACGAATCCGTTTTTAACACTGTAGTCGGGGCTGCCCACAACTGCAACAATCGCAATGGTACTTTTATGGCATAAAAGTTATTTTACCTACGAAGAAAACACTCGCGAGTCAAGTCAAGAAAGTCCTCAAAAACAAGTTCAAACTTGAGGGTATTTGCAGGTTGAAACCTAACAAATTCGAAATCGCTGGTAACGTGTTGTTACATGAAAATCGAAACGTCATGTATGATTTACATCTAAATAGAACAAAAAGTAAATATTTTTTTGTATTTAGTTCAGGAGCCAAAATTGAGGATAGCGAAATATCTTCATAAAAATGACAATTTTTCAAAACTTTGTAGATCGGTAGAAGCCTAAAGATATAGTTGTATTTTATTTTTAAAATTATTTTGGTAATATACGCTTAATTACGCAAGTTTTGTAAGGTCTTGTGTTAAGGTGAGCCAAAAATTTTACGTCAAATGACCGCGTCATTGTCCCCGAAACATGAGCGTAGTTGTTGATGCGACATGCCGCTCGGAATGTTTCGCGATTTGTCCCCTAGTGAATACATGGCTTCAGTTTGTTTCCGGCCGTTCCGGCGTCATGCCGCGAGTGCTGGGTGCGACACCGCAACAGATGACAGCTGACAGATGTGACACGCGAACACAATTGAATGCCGTCTGCCATTTTGAATAAAATATTTGACATATTATGCAATGTCATGCAAAAACCGTAGTTGAAAAAGGTGATCCTTCTAAAGTATAGTATTATAACGTGTATATGAATATATACATATAATATATTTATATAAAATCTTTAACGCGTGCAATGTCATATAAAACAACGCTTAAGCAGGAAATAAAAATAAACACACAAAAGAGCTTTAGAAAATAGTATCCTATAATCGTATAAAAATATGCTTTTCAAACATGCGACTAGTACAATTCGAAAATCGTAGTAAGACTCAGGCCCCAGGTACGATACGAGCGGCGAGCGGCAGAGCGGCAGACATAGACAAGAGTGCCGCTCTTGTCTATGAAGGGGTGCCGCTCACGTTTTTGTTTGTTTGAGCGTGATACAGATGTGGTAGTAGCAGGCTATGATAAGCAAGAGCGGCAGGGCGGCACCGCTTGCCGCTCACACTTCGCCGCTCGCCGCTGTTCCCGGACATTAAATTTCGCTCACCGCTCAAGCGTCTGTATTTTTTCTGTCAATTTTTCTATGGGAAACTGTTTGCAGAGATATTTTACAGTTTGTGTTGAAGCTCTCCTACAAAACAATGTCAGATAAGAAAAAGTTAACGGATCTCGAGTGTGAGATATCTCAATTTAATAGATATATTTAATAGTTTAAGTGGAATGACAGACATAATGATTTTAAAAATAGTGTGATTACGAAAAAACTATGGGAAGAAGTTGGAAAAGCAATAAATGTGTCAGGTAAGATTACTTTATTGTTTTAATTCATTTTCTTAAATGTCGATAACAAATACAATTGTAAAAAAAAGAAAATTAGCTATTGCTTAAATAGGTCATAAATGTATTCCTTATTTATATTGCTCCTGCGGTTGACCTTCGATATTGCTCTGGAATGGGACCCACTAAACTTCCTAAATTCATTCGTTGTCTCTTCACGGAGAACTGATATGTAGTCCGTGTCATTAATGCCATCTCTGTCTGGCCCCCGTTGCCAAGAACCTGAAAGAAACAGGACATAATGTTTACAGGTATAAAATATTTTTTCGTTATAATGATACAAATAATCTTTTTTACAGTGGACGATTGTAAAAAGATGTGGAAGAATTTGAAAGACAGTTTCAGGAAGAGTGTTCAAACCGCGCCTGCTAAATATGGTTCTGCCGCCAGTCCTCCACACAAAAAGTGGAAAAGTCTCATGGAATTCACACGGGATGTAATTGTTAAATTTATTTTATATATATATGGGTGTTTTTTTATATAAATATCAACATGTTTTCGAGCTCTTGGCCATTTGATGTAATGGAAAAAATATTTTTTAAATGTGAACATTTTGAATACAGTGTCAAAAATTTTCAAAACATCATATGTCTTTTACTACATACCTCATTGTTACCACGAGTCTTTCTTCTGGTGTTATATGCTGTTGAAGAGCCAGCCTTTTCTTTGTCAAGCGAGGGGTTACTTTCTGAAGTAATTAAATTTTTGTATAGACATCCTTGTATATTAAAAAAAAATCGAGTTTCGTCGTTTCTTAAATTATTAAACAAATTGTGGTACTCTCCGTAAACCTTTCTACTCCTGTTTATCGGGTGAACGCCATATTTCCTTTTGACATTCAATAAATAACATTTCCATAAATGTCTGACGTTTTCACTTAAAATGAATATGACGGCACGGCGACTGACAGAAGTTACCGCTCAGCCGCTTTGTAGTGTAGCCGGCGCTTCTCACCGCTTGCCGCTCTGCCGCATTCACACCAATTGACGCTCTAACGCTTGCCGCTCGCCGCTCGTATCGTACCCGGGGCCTCATGCGGTGTACCGCAACGTGTATGGGATCTACGGGTAAGCCCATACACGTTGCGGTACGGACCGATCTGCGATATGCGGTGTACCTCTACGATGCACCGGAGTGTGTATGGCCGCCCTAGGCACGGTGATAGCAAAAGTTATGTATGTATGTACAGGGTGTCTCATAGCTAGTAGCAAAAACCTTACAGGTGGATTCTTCCCTTGGTAATGAGTTGAAAATGTTCAAGTAACCATGACCTAATATCAATAGTTAATCAATAACAAAGTTTGCATTTTTTTTCAATATTTCTGTCTTTATTCTTTGCAAAACGCTGAACTTTCATTATAGTAACATATCGATTTTGAAAAATTCATTCGCTTCAAAAGAATTCAAATAAAAATTTTAACCTTCTAATTTTTTTTTCAATTTTTGAAAAGTTTTTATCATATTATTCGACTTGTATTAAAAATAATGAATTACTGTAATTCCTAAGTACCTTTTTGTAAAATTTAAAAAAAAATGCGAACTTTGATATTATAAATATATCTCAATAATATGGTTGCTTGAACATTTTCGACTCATTATCAAGGCAGGAATCCACCTGTAAAGTTTATGCTACAAGCTATGAGACACATATTATCAAATCTCGTTTTACGCATGTCACTTTTGCTTTTTTGTTATACACGGTGTTTCGTATTTGCATCTTCGTAGGCGCCACTCAATCTGGCATTTATTAACGTCACAACATTTAGTCGTAATCTACATGCTATCGAGAGTGTCGAAACCTATCGTCGAGCGCAGTGTCGTTACATCAATTATCGATTGGATTGACCATCTCGAAGTAACCTTCCGAAGAAAGTGTCGTGCCTTCGCAATAAATATATAAAGTGCTTCAGATTCAAGATCTATAAAGTGAATTGCCAATTTACTGAACATCGCTGCGAAACCAAAGGAGAAGAAACACTTTCGTGGTGGCGAGTTCGGCGATTATCCGTGTTTCTTTCCCTATTGCATAATTTATAGTCCACTCGTATCGTACCACCTCCTTTGCATTCCTATCTTGTCATTCGTCCCTATTCCCGTAAATTGTATTCCGTTTCCCGACGATTTGCGTCGGGAACACACATTCCCAAAGTGGTCCCAAAAGCGAAAAATAAAAGATTAATCAATTAATTAACCAACCATCACATAATTATTGCTTCCCATTTGCTCGGAAGACGGTTGATTCCGCGGGCGAGTGTCCTATGCCCGTCATCTAAATCAATACCTAGATGATTTAAAGGTTAAGATACGCCTTAAAAGCGTAATTTTCAGCACAAAATAAAACTTTTAAGGCGTACCTTAACCTTCAAAGTATTGACTCTGAATTCGGAACCTAGTGGTGCAACTTTCGTCCTTTTCTACAGCCGCCAGTTCCTTTCGTAAATCGTTCCTTCGACGCAAAGATTGCTGAGTTCGCAAAATGACTTCCACCCTTTCTCGAAGTGGTACAGTATAATGTGGGATATAAGTTTATGGTTTTCGATGTTCATTTTAATTTATTACCCCAATTAAATTAAATTATTATGACAAATATCAATAAAACGTCAAATAAAAAAATCCCCTAAAAAAAGATTATCTTGTTGGTCTTGTGGTTAGGACTCTCGCCTCGTGATCCAAAGGTTGCGGGTTTGAATCTCACTCCAGATCAGCAAGTTAGTCCTATTTGCATAGCACAAGCGTTGAGCTTAACCTGAAAATAGTAAAAATATTGATGTGACATCTCGCATATTCACATATTCGTATCTCCATTTAAAAAAAGGTGGATAAATTATACATAACCCTTAACCGAAATCGTGGGTCCATTTGGACCCGACAAAAAAATATAAATTAAATTTTTCCCGACCGCGCGGAATTAGAATTCCGCGCGCCTAGCTAATCTGATCACGTCACTTGGTGCGGAAGGCGCTTAAAGTTTACTATAAGCGGAGATACTAAAAGAGTTTACTAAAAGCGCTGTTGTCGGGTTCAAAGTTACCCACGACACTATTGCCTGCCCAACATAACTTGCGTGCGGCAGGATTGGAACTAAAACCCGCCCCGCCCGCACTCGGCGGTAACCCCTCGCCCTGTAATTCAGTACAATTTTGTATTTGCTCGGGAGCTGTGACATCTTGATCACCAATATACAGTGAATTATTATGTCCACAACAACCAAAACAGTCCGGGGTGGTGCAAGAACAATTGCCAATGAAGTATTAAAGTTTTGCGAAGCTGAAAAAGCAAATAATGGACCGATATTACCGTCTGAGAGTTTGACAGATAGAGCGGCCGCCGCGGAGCGCGCCGTTACCCGACCGAATTTATATTGAAAGCTCTGACACTGGTCACCGGACATTCAGTACATTATGTATTGTGTAATAAATTTACAACCTGGCAACTTCTGTTTCGCGACAGGGGCGATCTCTATGGGGCGATCTCCCTCGCACGCCAAGTTATCGTGGTGGCACTGTAGTAGAGTAGCCGGCAAACATCGTGAACAATTTGCGGCGTAGTGGGGGAAAGTTTGCGCATCCATACTACAATACAATACTACAGTACAATCCATCCTACCTCACCCCTGAGACCAAAATTCGTCTTCTGCGCAGCGAAGCTATTGTTTAAGATGTTTGCCGGCTATTGTACCATAGGTTTTTGTGTTTTATTTATTTTAATCTATTTTGAATAATCTCAATGACTGAGATATTGTTACTTTGTTGGAAGACGAAAATTGTTGGAATTTCCTTACGCTAAATGAGGAAAGCCAAGTAGATGAATCTGAACCAACGTTCAAGAAAGACATAAAAGGAGAAGACACTACTTAGGCGTCCCTAAAAAATAAAATAAATAGTCGCATAAACGTGACAGATTTTCTTTAGTTTAGACTGTCATTTTTTTTATGTATTGTTGATCTCAAAGGAAGTTTATATTTGTGTTATGGGAAAGATACGTTAAATCTAGTAAAACTTTAAGATACACATTAAGTTTAAGTATCTAAAAGTTTATTTATATATTTTTAACTAAAATTTGTTAATAAAATATTGGATAAAAATATAAAAGTTATTTATGCATGTTCTTAAATAAATAAATATTTATCTCATACAAGAATCATGTTTTCTTTTTTTCAATTGATTAAGCAAAACTTTGTAGATTGACATTAAATTAAATTTAACTACTTGTCCAATTTTAATTTTATTAAATTAAATTATTTTAAAATAATTTTTTAAATAATTTAGAAAAACGAAAAAACAAAAGACATCATTCATTTTGATATTTTGACATTTACAAAACACCCTGACGATGAAAAGTTTTCCCGAAACATGTAGGTGTAATTAATAAATATAAGTAGATAAAAACAAATAATAAAATCTTTTTTTTTAATCTTGTTTTATTACATTCCTAAAAGAATCACTAAAATAATAATAATAATGATTATGTATTACGAAATTAGAAGGTATTTCGCTGTTAGATCCATTTAACCCACGATTCCATATTGTTTGTCAAAATGATGATTCCAGTTTAGGGTTAAAAATTAAATAAATTAAAAAAACATCCCAAATAAAACGACAGATTAAAACGCATCAACCTAATAATAATAAAGCTAAAATAAATGAAAAATTCCAATCAATAAAATATAACACAAACCCTTTCCCAATTTGAATGTCCTCACTTATCGCCCCAATACAAAATTAAATTTTTAAAATTTATCGGCTGAAATAATACTTTGAAAAATGACGGTACCTGCTTGCTCCTGTTACAACAATACCAAGATACTGCAAGTAGAATTAACACCTCTTTAATGTTAATTATCACAAGTCTGTTGTTTGTTCATCGCATGCTCGGGAAAATTGAACGCTGCTGCCGAGTAAATACCTTCAGAATGACATTCACAAATCTTTTGAAAATATAAATTTATCTTTTATCCCTGTATAATAGAGAGGAGCCAGCGACTGCCAGACTTACAGATATGAGGCAATATTGTTAAATAGTAGCCCGAATAAAAAATATACAATTCAGATTTGTTACTACAACGTACGTGACATGATATAGAGCTTCAAAGCGCCTAGCGGAAGAAATAACCCGCGAAAAACATCTGGTAATTATTAATATAAGTGTATAATGTCCCTTTGAACATATTAAGAAAACAGGATTGTCACTTTTAAGTTTCACTTATTTTTTGTACCTATATTACCTGTTATCTGCCAAAACTAACTATGGGCCCCGAACTAAAATTGCATAATATCCAAATCTTCTTACCCGCTATTGTGTAGGTAGATGTAGAGAAAATATTTCAGGTTTGATACTATAACGTAAGTCTAGCAGTTTTAGTCTATAATCTTCTCTTGGTTTTGATATTTAGAGAAACAATATGAATCACAAACAATGGACTAGTGATAGTTAAACCGTTATTTCTTATTTTCGGTACTGTTATTTGGGATTTGTATCTGACTTTATCAATGATTTATAACAAAGATATAATTGTTGTCTAGTACCGGTGGTGGCACGTCAAATTACAAAAAATTAGTTGCCGATCGTCGACACAATCAGATACAAATCATAAAAAATAACAGTTAGTGTGTCACTGGCTAAATACCATCACTACCTTGGACACGTCAAAGTATTTTAATTTGTCCAAAAGCGTATCAAAAATCCAAACTCTCGGTCGATATGCATAAATATAGATTAAGTTAAATAGATGTCTCACAGAGACAAAGCTTTTTGTATAGGGAAGCATTGTCTTTATTGGGCGTCCACAGGGCATACGACCTGTCTTGGCTGGCTTAAGTGATCACTTTACACATTCTTCGAATTCCACCCAAAAATAACCACTCATCTATCAAATTTGGAATGTTGTATTATCTAAAAATATTAATTTTGTCATCTGTCTGTCCGTAACTTGCTGGAAAGAAGCTGGAATTACAACTTCAGATAATTAGAGTGCGAGATGCAATCAGCACGCAATGGCTCAAGCAACAGTCAACTGTCGCCCACCGAATCATGGTGATTTTTCACCGGCGTACGGCTAATATATGTATATGTTACTTGTGCAACTTATTTTACATATTTGATACAACTACACTATCGCCATCTGTGACTAGAAATTTTGTCATTCCTGTTAAACAGTATATAGATGTTGCCACTGGTAAATGTATATTTTATTTATTTCTATATTTTTTGACTAGAGTATGAAGCAATACGAGTACTCGTTTATATTTCTATTAACCTTTACTACACAAACTTACTTACGCTCCGAAGGAAGGTAAGAAAAGGTCCCAAGAATAATTTCTTTTAAAATGTCTTTTTTTAAATGAAGATACGTTTTTAAATGTATCTAAACCATTATTATATGCATAAAAATTTTAGAATTCTTATTGTTTTTGGATTTATTGGAGCACTGGCACTGTTATTTTTGCTTGTGAAACTTTTCACTTTCTTGACGGCAAGTAAATATCAAGTTTATCTTTACTCCTGAAACCTCATTTTTCTTGCATGTTTGTAATCAAAGTTGTTTTATTTTTAAATCTGTCTCTGGATAGAGATACAGAGATGAAATTACCTTAAATTAGAAGGTTTGTCGTCCAAACTTCCCTCAGTGGAAGACTATGACCATTACAATTTCCAGATGATAGTAATACTCCAATAAATGCTTCCGATTCTGTATTCGTAATATCATATTTTTTTCCCTTTGTTCAGTATATTACGACACTGATTTATTTATGTTACTATTTCTTCAAACATATTTGAAATAACGTAAAGAAAAAAAGGATCTCGGATTAGGTTATATTTTTTACTAAGTCGAGAAGGCCAGGAGGTGACATTATAATATTATGAACTCTTGTTTTGCTACTTCAACTAAATATTCCATATACAGGGTGTCTCACAGCTAGTAGCGAAAACTTTGGGGAAACATTCTTCATTTAATCATAAAATATTCTTTGCTCTTTGGGTGAAGTATCGACAGTTATGGAGATAGCAACATCAAAGTTTGCATTTTTTGTCAATTTTTGCGAATTATTTTCTGTAAAATGTTGGAATATCACCAAAGCAACTTGTAAGGAATATTAAAAATTAATTATTTTTAAACCAGTCAAATAAATTGACAAAAACCTTACAAAGAAATGTTTTTCAAATTTATGCAAGGTTTTTTTTTTAAATAGAGATGCAAACACGGAGATGTGTCACATCAATATTCTTACTATTTTCAAACTAAGCTAAACGCTTGTGCTATGAAAATAGGACTAACTTATCTCCGTAACTGTTGATATTTTACCCAAAGTGTAAAGAATATTTTTATTCAAAATAAATTGAAGGCTACCGAAGTTTTTGTTACTAGCTATGAGAAATCCTGTATAACCAGATTTAGACCTAAAAGTTATACCGGATGTCTCACAGCTAGTAGCAAAAACTTTACAGATGGATTCCTCCTTGATAATGAGTCGAAAATGATAAAATAAATAATGATTTTAGGGCCTTTATTATATGTGTTCAAATGAAACAAAAACATAATCCCGGTAGGTATACGGTTCGGTACAGTAATTAATCGAAATATTCACATTTTTAACGTAAATACTTGGTTTTCATTAAGAAATTATGAGAATATACATTTCAAATCATTTGATTTAACATTACACCAAGTATCAGCTGGATTGCTTGTTTAATTACCGAATTATTGGAATAAATATTGATTTGGGGGATCCCCTGCTTCGGTAAGAGTGGGTTAATAAAAAAATGTCATTAGTCAGAAGCGCACTGTAATACCATGTGGAAGCCACTTTGATCGTAAGTACTTACTTCCAAAGCTACACAATTTTTTTTTATATATTATACAATCTCTGAATTACTTTTGACAATAAATCTTAATATAATATACTTTCGTTGGTCATTCGAGAGGTGTTTTTGTTTCCAATCCCTTTGTATGTGCATACTTTTGATATTGTCTATGAAGATATCTTTAAAAACAATTCAATTTATGTCAGCACCCACATTATAAACGATAAAAAGTTGATCATAAGAAAAAAGATTTATTTAACTGTTGTACAAAATTATTTTAAATAGTTAACTTATTAAATAACTCCAAAACAAATGACTGCTTAATGATTGATGGCTACCCGAATAATTAGATTCTGTGTCAATCAAAATCCACTCATCTTGGGTATACCAGATTTAATTATTTTAACATCGTCCACTGGCTTGTCATTATTGTCACATTCCACGAGTCCTATCCTTTTGACCACAGCCATTCCCGACTGCACCCGCCCGAATATGGTGTGTTTCCCGTCCAGCCACTGGGTGGGCGCCAGGGTTATGAAGAACTGGGAGCCATTGCTGTCGGGACCCGAGTTGGCCATGGACAGGATTCCGGCTCCCGTGTGCTTGAGATCCTCGTGGATCTCATCGGCAAACTTTTGACCATAGATAGAGGCGCCGCCCCTGCCAGTACCAGTTGGATCCCCGCCCTGGATCATGAAATCTCGTATAATTCTGAAAGGTCAAAATTCAAAAAAGTTTTATAAGACTTAATTTATTATTTTTTTATTTATAAAAATCCACTTTTACATCAGATTATATGGGTGTAGTGCACAATGAATCTATCACCTGTGGAATTTTGTGTTGTTGTAATAACCTCGTCTGATAAGCTCCATGAAGTTTCTACAGGTATTGGGAGCGTGTTTCCAATACATTTCAATGGCAATGTCTCCCATGCTAAAAGCAAAAAATATACATTGATTGGCGGCAACGAACAAACAAACAAAGATATGTTTATTAACACGAAGATTTATAAAGTATATAAGTTAATTATATTATATTGAATTTGACGCGGAAATTTACATAGGTTATGTTGTCTTACGTTGTTTCTATTATTGCGACTGGCGGTTGCCACGCCTTGTCCGGTATTCCAGCATTGCTCCCTAAGCCAGCTAACAGCATTCTGAATATATAAAATTATTTTAAACTGAACTTAAAAGCCTTTCAAAACAATCCGCGAATCTCACCCCCCAAATTGACAGTCGACGATTCAAAACAATAATTTAGAATACACCATAGATAAAATATTAAAGTAATCAACTATACATGTTTTCTATGGGATATATATGTACGTGATCACCATAGATAACATAATAATAGTGATCACTTATCTCGTATCTCAAAGCAATTTTCCCCATTGAAATTAATTATTAATATAATCCCAGCCCCCAAAATGCCACCCCAGTTGTTTTTGTTACGTGTTCTTGGATAAGAAAATGTTATTATTGATTATTTTAAATGTTTTTATTGCATATTAAATGACAAATATTGTAGGAAAACATAATAAAAGAGAATGTAAAGAAATAAACTGGTTTTATAAAGTGTTACTTTTGCTTAATTTTCGTCACTGTTTTTCGATTCACTTGGCTTTGTCTTTTTCGCCGCGCTTTCCTCACTTTCACCTGAAGGCCGTTTAAAAAAAACATGTCCAAGGAGGTTTGCTTCTTCCCCCCTTTCAGAATGTTGCGGAAATGAGTTAGGCAAGTGTCATTAAATAGCTCCGATGCACGATCAGTTGCAACTTTTCGGAGTATTTATTTTTCACAAACTGTAACTAGTATGCTAGGGTACTCGTATGTCGAAGTACCATTGTACTTCGAATAAGGCACAATACATTAATAGTAGACATTTAGACATCAGAAGATATGAGGAATATTCCTTTTTTCAGACACACCCATGTATTTTTATTAAAGGTTTAAACGAATACGAGGGTCTTAAGCATCAATAAAATTACGAGAATGCTAAAGATGTGCGCAATGTATTGCTATGCTCCGACTATATCACCCAAATTATAAACGGAGCCCAGTTGAGGTGAACCTTCTCCACTCCACTATGCACTGTCCTCTCAGGCATTGTGTGAGGAGGGAAATGATTAAATAAGCCCACAGTTAGGTAGATTTAATTTATTCTGTTGGAGTGTATCTTCTCGTATATAAGATGTTTACATATCTCCATTATGTTTGAAATTTTGTAAGAATTTGTGTTGTCATTCTGTTGACATTATTCTGAACTAAAAAATGGGATAGTGCTCCGTAATCCTGAGTTTGATTTCACTTCAAATACCATGTGACAATAGCTTTGAATACCGATTGAAATTTTTGTACAGAGAGTGAAAATGTTCTTTTAAAAATGTCACCTGTACGAAACAAAAATCTCGGTATCATCTCTTCTGGCAACAATTTCAGAATAAAGACTGTGTATAAGTATGCCTGTAATGCATTCTCAGTAATCAGACAAAAATATTTGACTTTTTCAATCAGTCAAGCGTATTTCTGTCATCAAAGCATACTAGTAATGCAAATTTGTGTTTAATTTGGTGCATACTTAGATCGTCGATCATTGCGCCATAATATCCTCGTATTCTCAAGATAACAAGATTATTTATAATAACGCAATTGAAAATAAACAGGATATATTTATTCATGTATGCAGAAGGTTCCTATGAGAAATGTCAATATTTCTACGATTGTAGCGGAAATATTTACTTTAATTTAATGGTGTTATCATGGTTTATTCTATTTAGATTTGGTTTTTAGTTGTTTATGGTTGAATACTTTTGTTGAGTAAAGTATAATAAGCCTACAAGGATGGATAGTATAAGTAAAAACACTTGTATTTCGGTGTAATGTTTTTGCTTATTTATTTTGTGTATTGTGATATCATAATACATCACATGAGCAATAATAGTATTAAAACAGTGATGTCAGTCAGTTTTCAATCACTCAATATCATATAGTCGAATACCAATCACATGCACGTCAGTGAATACTTATTTCTCTTTTTGTTTTTTATCGGCTACCAGTTCCTTCTTAGCAAAGATCATGTCTTTAATATTTATAATAATGAGTAAATAATAATAAAAATAAAGGTTAAAATTAAAATAGCTTCTTGAAAATTTATTTTTTATTTTAGTAGAAATTGAGTTTTCAACAATTGGCAGTAATATGTATGCTGAAAAATAAATGCACATTAAAAAAAAATTATACTATATATTTAGTTTAGTTATTGCTTTAAAAAGCTGAACAGAAAATTACCAATAAGCTAAAAGGATATTTTATTACATATTAGTGAATAATATACAAAATGGTAATTAGCTACTTAAATATTAATAGCACAAACACAAGATATGTTTAGGAATAGCTTGTAGCATTACAAACGAAGCGATGGTATGAAAATAATTTATCATAACAACAGAAGCAATAAAGAGACCAATTAAAAAACATGATAATTGTGTGCCATGCAAACATTTTTTTTCAAAACACTTTTAAATCATTGGAAATTACAAAATGTAAAATGATTGGAGTTTAAATACAGTAGAACCTCGTTAATTCAAAATTAAAGGGAATGAAAAAAAATGTGGAACCCTGTTAATTTGAAAGTTAAGGTACCAAAAAAAATTGCGATGCGATTGCGAAATTCGCAAAAATCATAATCTCGTGAAAAAACTGTTCATTTTGTGAAAAACGTGCACATATTTACATATTTTAAGAAATAATTTCTAAAATGCAATATTTATTATATGCTTATGCAAAAATCGCGACACTTATATTACTAAAGTATCTGATATTGACATTATTTGTTGTTCTCACTTGCGAAAATAATGTGAAATATTTTTTTTCTGTGTGCAGTATTCTGGTATATTCTGACCGACGTTTCGGATTCTTTGCAGGGTCCATCATCAGGGCTGACATGATGAGTATTTGTTGATGTTGCAATACTTACACATACTCATCACATCAGCCCTGATGATGGACCCTGCGAAGGGACACGAGAGATCAGATATACACAGTAGAATATCCCAGAAAACTGCACACAAGATTCTGAATGGCCGTGAAACCCTGAGAAAATTTTTGAACTAAAGATAAATTTAAAAGTTTTATATGTGTTCAAGTATGAGAAATGAGCTCAAACTAAAACTCATCCATGCATGTTAAGGCAGCTAATGAATGAAGATATATAAGGATGAGGATTCCACAATTTTAGGGATCGCAACATAATATGGATTCTACAAGGCTCCGCGAAATATATAAAGGACACCTCACAAGAATGTGCGTGTTCCATGCGGGCCATGCGCTTTATAAGTTTTTATAACTTTAAAAAAAATTGAAAAATTATTTCCAACTAACGTTTTTTTTTTATTAACATTTTGGGACTTGTATGTTTTATAAATTTCAAATTATGGCAAATTTCAAATTAACAGGGTTTTAGTGTGTGAAGCAAATAATTTTGAAAATACAGACTCTAACATCTTTTATTTACCAAGCATATCAAAATATGTATATATTTTTTTAAATTTTAAAAATACAATTCTTTAAAACTGAAACGAAATACTTACACAAGAAATAAAATTATAAATAAAACAAAATTTATAAAAAGAAATAATTTTAATATGAAAATAAAAACAAAATTATAAAATATAAAACAATTCACATTTGTCTATATTTTCAGCACTGTTATAATATAAAATATGTACAATTTTATCGAACAAAATAAATTTTTGAATTAGTATCAAGGGACAACTTAACTTTAAAAATATATGGCGTGGAAGGGAGTTTTCCACTCAGAAAAACAATCATCTTGCGTTATATTAAAAATATATATGCAGCAATACACCAACGATGATCGTTTAGCCTGAATTTCGATTAGTTCAATTTCTCCTTAAGCTAAACATTTCTCAAAATTCTAAAGATGAAAACTGCCACGACTGAATACATTACGCAAGACAATTTGGAACTTGCATATGGATTATCAGGTTATCTTACGATGGAATGAAACCGTTATCTGTAAACTGTATCATTATCTTAAGTTAGGAAAAACATATCTTATAAAAAAATATTATATTTTTAATGATCAGAGCGCGATAGTGAATTGAACAACCCGCTTACTTATAGATGTCAATTTATCGGCGCGGAAATATTACGACACTTCTCAAACAATAGCTACTATTTTAGAGTTGTGTGTCAGTGTTCACCTTTAGTGCGACAATATTAATTTTACATAAAAACACGCTCAAAGTTTCTATTTACAAATTTTAATAATGACTAAATATTTTGCATATTGGGGATTTAGAGCCCAACTTAAATATTATACACTTTTCACAGCGGTTCAAAATTTGCTAAATTTCAATCAAATTTAAATTTACTTATTAAACAGTAGATTTAAAATTATTCCGCATCCCCAAACATGCAACGTATTGCGCCCCGCTCTGCAGGGAAGTCAAAGTCGCTGACTTTTAACACTGTAATAAATAAATGAAAAAATACATAATAAAATAAATTATAATTCAAATGTGAAAGATTACTTCGAAGAACATTTTATGTGCAATTTTCAACCAAATTGGTTGGGTCATATTGTAATCACTTTATAATCCTTGACAATTGGGATAAAATAATAAATACAATTTTGAGAAAAAAATTTAAATATCGAAATAAGGAACAAAAAAAGATCATCTACTTCTAAACAGAGAACAAATCAGAGACATAAATTTCTTTTAATATTAACACATTCTGAAAAATTCCTAAAGTATATATTTTTCTGGTAGGCAAAAAATTGTCTATTCAGTATCACAAATAATGAAATAAAGGGAATATTTATATTATTTTACGTTATATAACTAAAAACAAAAAGCACAGACAGTGTTTAGGCTTTTGTAAAATTATTACAATACACGAAACAGTTTAAGCGCACTTAATAAAATTGAGAACACAAATAATTGACGCGCCGTATATTCACCGAAATACTAATAATGATCGCTTCAATATAAGGTCGACATATTGTTAGACGCTGTAAGTACAAAATGTGATAGGCTTACCTGACAGGCAATTGACTGCGAACACTGCGCCGAATTATAAACATGGCGACTTACTTACAATTATGTACAAAAGCGTAATTAACACTAAAACATATTTCTAGTCAATATTGTTCATACTGCTGTACATTTATAAGATGACCCATTCGTATAATCACTTTAAAGTTCTTAAATACAAAATATTTTCACTAAGTTAACTTTAACCTAAGTCTTATAACAGTTAAATGGCATGTATTAATATGACAATACAAAGTTGATACTATTACGAGAAAATGTCCAATTTTTATTGGGTGTCTCTAAGATATATTTTAATAATAATCAAATACGTCAGACTTTGAAAATATTTTAAAAATAATTGAGGTTTGATTGAATGTCTATTAGTCCAGGATGACAATATTTTGGATGTTGTTGGGCGTGAATAGTAAAACATTGAAAAATTAAAAAAAAACGAATCCATAAAATATTCAATTTTTTTTTTAATTCCACGAGTCTTGATTTTTACCACATTTTTTTTTTAATAGGTACATGGTTCTGTGATAGTCTGGACACAAGATAATATAATAATAAAAGTAAGAAATTTAATAGAAGGTACATAAATTAGGTTATATTTTATATATTATATCAATTTCAATCACATTTATAAAATGGAAATGTCTTTGAAATTATTTCACTGTATTTAATACTTCTAACTAATGTTTAATTTACATCGTAATTTGGATTTGAATATATTCAATAAACAGCTGAAAAAGAATACAGGCACACCTCGCTTTCAAATTTTTAATAATTTTTAGATTGGCATCACAAAGCTCGATTGGAGTTACGTGATGTGCCTATTGGCGCTGCACAACTGTTCCACATTTTTATGTTATCCAGAACACAATTTTTTTTTTACATTGCACCTCATGTCTCGTATAAATTCCAAAGTAAGCATTTATTTACTATTTTTTCTTTTTTTGACCAAGGACTGTTTCGCGCATAATAAATGATAATGTATACAGCTTTTAAATGCCCTGGCAAGTGAAAAAAGATTGATTCACTTTACAGCAATAGTCTGAACCGTAACCCGCTGCGTAAGCAGGGTATGCCTGTATACGTATACTAAACATTTTAAAATCAGAAAAATGAGTGTTATAAATAAAGAATCTAGTTTTGTTTACTAAAATCTGGAAGAATTATATTGAAGGAGAGGATAGTGTATAAAATAATGTTGTCAAATGTATGTCAATTTTAAACTTAAAAGCACAAGCAAAACTACATATAGACACATTGAGCATTCAAGTTGCACTTATTTTAAATACACAAGTCCGCAAGTTTGCAGAAAAAAGCCCAATAAATGTTTAAATACTCTGAAAGTTTTCGATACAACAAGAGTCTGTTTGTGAGAGTTCAATGTACACATTTTAATTATTTACAACCGCACATTTCACTTTTGACTTATTCACAATTTTACGCCTTGTAAAATTTTTCCCAATCCATTGAGAAAAATTCCTACACTTCTAGGAGGTCGGCTACTTCAAACTAGTTCACAGCACATGGCAGGGTGGCCAAGATGTGTCTCTGGAAATAAAAATGGGAATTAATTAGTGATACATACAGAGACAATGATAATACGCACATACAAGTAAAATAAATGGTTATATCAACTCTCTAATTAAGAGTATCTGCAGCATGCACTTATAATAAAATAAATGCACATTAGGAAGATGTGCGGGCACTTTTCTCAGTTATTTGACTTCTTCACTTATTTGAAGAAGCGCTAAACACATCCACCCCACTCACGTACAGACGACACAGCTAGCTATATAACCTGCAAATCCTAGTGATGGGTTGTTTCGACAACGTTGTTACTATGGCGGCGATCTGGCTAATATATTTCAAGGTTCCAGAGATGTGGATTTGGCGCATATTCATAGTTTTCTGAACCACCTTTGTGTATATCACAGACAGATCAGCAACTAGTCTATCAATTAATTTTTCCTCTTTAAATGCAATGAGTCATTCTTCATAAACTTTCTAAATTATACCTTGCCCCACAAAATAAAAAATTATATTTATGTGCACACTATAGTGAAGTGATCATGTGAGAGAATTCTTCTTCAATAAACTCTGCATCAGTTAAACTAGAAAATATTCAGTTTTTTTTACTTTTGATATCAATAATAATGAATCAATTAACATAATATTTTTTTAAATTAAAGTTTACCTAAGCGAATATAAATTACTTATGTAAGTGGTTCTTCTTCTTCTTTTTGTGCCCTATCCGGCTAGGGTTGGCTATGAGAACTTTATTTACTGCAGCCCAGAACAGCTCTACAGTAGACCTGCCAAACCGCAGTCTTAGGTTTTTCAGCCATGATGGACTTCTTCCAGGGCCCCGACTTCTGGCAATCTTTCCCTGCGTTACGAGATGCAAGATCTCACACTTCTCTGGATGATTTTTTTATTGTTTTATGATTCTTAAATAATGCAATTGCCAGTGGAAAGATACCAAAAAAATATATTGGTTTATTAATAACTTGAGATATGAAAGAAATAAACATCATCATCACCACTAGTGACTGTGGCTTAAATAAAGTAATGAGAATCAATGTCCATTGAATGGATGAAATGCAAGAAGAAGAAGAATCATTTAAAGGTTTTGTAGTCTCGGACACTTGTCTAGTGATCTAGTTAGTGGTCGGGGGTTCCAGCCCCTTTCAAGGAAACCACCAAGTTGGTCCCATTTTTATAGAAAAGCGTTTAGCTTAGTTTTAAAAAGTATTAATATTGATGAGTCACACATTCTGTTAACGCACCTCTTTATAAAAAATCATTTGACATTTCAGTTAAAATTGATATTTTGTATTCTTATAATAATTTTATCTTTATTTTTTAGTAATATGTGTAATATTTTTAAAACAGTTGTTTAAAACATAAATGAATGAGTAATAATGAACAAGTAATAATACATATTAAATTAAATGTCCAAAATCATACATAGATGTATTTTATTATTCTAAATTACACAGAGCCATTATTGTAAAAATTTCAACAAAAATTTCAAATTTTCATCTTATGAACCAAACTTCACAGAAGAGATTGAAAAATGAATATTCAAAGCCTTGAAGCTCATGTTTGTTATGTCATTTTGTAGTTTTCTGCTAACAGCACAAGGTCCAGCGGAGGAGATACTTACTCCAACTATGTGTAGAGTGTACAGTGTATGTACGTGGTGGGCACGAAGCCTTCCTGCCGGAGGTCTGTTCTCCGCACCCTGGTCCAACCATCTCCCTGGTCCACCTCCACTAGCAGCAGTTCCTCACCCTCGCACATGTCCATTGATCCGTCCGATGTCGCTGTAAACCATCAAATATTGACTCGTAACACAATACGGAACGCAATTTCTTAAAAATGTGCACTAAAACCATTTCGAAGAAATATTTTAAATGCATTTGTTCAACACTTTTCTAATTTTATTTTTGGTAATTTTTCCCCTTACCGCCTCGGATAATCGAGAGTTTACTTTAACGGGTGCTTACGGCACTTCAAAAGGAATATGTCCCACCTGTAAATGGATAGAGCGCCTTGCACGTGCCGAGCGGTTGCAGCGGTTCCGCTTCAAAGAACTCGTCCCCTTCTCCCACCCCTTCTTCCGTCTCCATGTCACCGCCTGGGCCGGTGGGCCCCCCGGCGCCGTTGCTTCCTCCAGCGCCGAGACTGTTGTGGGATGTGCCGAGACCTGACTCTGGACTACCACCGGAACTAAAATTAATTTATCATTAAAAAATAAAGAAAAACCACTACATTTTGGCTAAAATCAGTTTAGACAAATGAAAATTCTTATAAGTATATCGAAATCATTTTTTTTTAAATAATACATCTCGGAGGACTTGATTACAGACTGGTCTTACCCGTGATGTGGCTGCGGGGTGTGGGGAGCCGAGTGTTTGGCCTGACCTACGCTGCTGTCGCTTGCTGATCTGGATAAGGATTCCTCATTACTGCCAATGGAATGTCTGAAATAATAGATAAAACACTTATACAGAATATTTAAAATATACATATTTATGACTTTAGGTGTCGTGATTTAGAAAATTAAAATTTTGAAAAAAGTTTTTCAATTGACAGGAGTAGATTGTAAAAATATTCGTTGAATTATTCTAGGCTAGTATTATCTAGAAATGGTATTTTAATCAGTTACAATTATTTGATATTTGTATCTGATTGTAGTGAAGATTGGTAAATGATTTTTAAAAAATGACAAGCAATCCGATGTATCAGTACCGACGTAATAGACAACAGTTATATATCAGTTAGGAACCATCAATACAATCGGATACAAATCTCAAATAACAGTTAAAATAACGGTTTTAACATTACTAGTAATCGAGCCATTGTTGCAATTAATTTAGATAAAACACTTGAATACACAAAATATTTGTGATTCGCCTATTTTGTCTCCAATTTTTGTACAACTTTTTTGACACCATCAATATATACTTTATCTTCAGTAGATATTTCTTGCATACTATACAATATTGTGGATTCATACGGTGATACAGCACCAATGATAGATAACCGATAAGCAGCTTTTGACATGAACTAATTGGATATATGAATGATGAGTGTGGTAAACTGACGTTTATTCACGAAATGCATTTTATGATCCTTTATGATATACATATTCAAATAATATTCACTTCATATAATATTCGTGAACGTATTTTGAAATCAAATATTTTTAAAAGATTTTTTAAATATAAATAAGGACATTGAAAGACAAATATTAAAAAAAAAAACAAGCACCTACTTATTGTGAAAGGTGGTAACAATATTTGACCGTATTTAACGTACCTGTGTCCTCCACCGTTAAGACCTGAGTGCGGGGCACCCGCATCCACCGAAGCGGCATCCAGCCACGCGGTATACCTGGCCAACTCTCCTCGGAGCTTTTCTAACTTGTGACCGCATTCATTCAGCTGGCCTGAAAGAGAAAAAGTATATATTTTCTCTCACTTCAATTGCAAAACAGTTTGAAATGGGAAATATATTCACTCTGAGCAAAAATACAAAAAATTTTGGATTTATTCAAATATGAAACATCATGAGAACCGACGCCAAATGAAATGGGAATCGGGTGAAGAAGAAGTTGGATTCATTCGAACATGAAAAATGTCCATATCTCACCTTCTACTGTCATAGGATCTCCAAGTGCAGGATTGGCCTCATACACTCCTTTCATCTTCATCAGGCCATCCATAGCCGCTTGCTCTTGGTTTACCTAAGAAATTAGGAAAGTATATTGGAGTATTAATTTCATACTTAGTTTTATGATTTTATTAGATATTTTATTAGAATTTTAAAAAAAATACTTAGATACATTAATAATCACAATTTTTAAAAATTCTCAAATAATCTTTTAGAGACACATATGTATAAAAAATACAGGCCTTAAGATTAGGTATTTTAAAAATGTTAAAAATGAAAAAGTCCTTAACACTAAATCTAAGTAAATTAATAACCTTTAGAATTTAATGAATAACCCGTTATTTAATGTATTTCCCATCTCAATATCTCCACCCCACACCCCCGCCACAAATGATACCACGCTCCCACCTGACAATTGATTCCATTACATATATTACTTTATGGAATAGTTATTGTGCATCCATCCTAATGAGGTACAATGGTATTGAAACCGGTTAACGTTAAAAATAATCAAAGTGGTTTGTTTATACTGAAAACCAAATTTATTAATCAATTAGAAAGACATACAGACAGATAAGGTCGATATATTGTCAGAAAGGTACGAGGCTGATGTGGCGTAATGGTAACGCATCTTCCTGGATAGATAGGAGATCCAGGTTCGAGTACCGGTAGCAGCCAAATATTTTTTTGTTGATTTGATTTTTCTGTATGTCTAATTGATTAATAAATTTGGATTTTAAAATTCACAGAACTTGGTTCTGAAATTGCACCTTCACAATAAGAATGTGTTCTTTAATATAAAGGTATACACTGAGTTGGTTGGTTTCTTTAAATATTTTATTTTTGGAATTTAGAACATGTGTAAATCAACAATTTTTCTAAATCTGCAGCTAACACAAGATTAAAAAAAGAATTTTAAGTTCATGGTGAACACGGTCCTCATGTTCAATATGTTGACTACTTATAGTACCTGTCTTTTCAGTTCTTGCACTTTTGCTGCCAATTTTTTCCGTCGCTGATTGGGTGGCAGATCTCCGTAATCCTCCTTTCCATCCATAGATATATTGTTCTGCAAGGAAAATTAACATTACCATGAGAGGCAATCACCAATTTTCTGGGGAGTCCACACCACATTTAAGGATCTACAGAATTTTTTTTACAAGTGAATCCAGTGATCGTGTACAATGTGCGGTGAACACTTTTTTTTTATGGGGTTTCATTTAATCTAGCATGCACGGGTTGCATTGAATTTAAAATTAGTTTACAGTGGAGGTGACATTTCTTCAAAAAGGAAAAGACTTCAAACAAATTGTACGGCAAATTGAAGAGGTTCTACAATCAATGTGATTAGTCCTATTTCAACTTTTTGGGAGATGTTATGACAACCTCGATGTAACAAGGAGCATGACACAATTTTCATCGCTATGGATAAGTAGGTGGTTCATTGGAAAATCTAAATGTATAATGTTTAACATTCTCACAGACAGAAATCACAGCCAGTAAGCATTTAAGCAAAGGACATACCTTTATAGAATTGCACGCCTCAATTAACTTCTGTCGGTCCATACGACAATGTGTTAGCGTGTCGGTAAGCGTGGGGACAATACAAAATAAACATTTTATATATAAAAAGCTGGCAAAACATAAATATTAAAGCGACATGTTGCATGCCAACTAAACATAAGAAAAAACAAGTTTATTTGAACTTTGAATATTATTGGTTTTATCTTTTCAATGAGCACTTTATACACTTGAATATTTACATACACAATTTAATATCAGCGACAAAAATAGAACTTTTATTTGACAATCATAAAGCCATTTTAATACAAGTTGCTTAATTCAATCAAAGATTATTCTTATGATAGTAAATATTCCATCTCCAATCCTTTACACTTATTTTAAAAAAAATCAGTGCAATATGCAGTTATTGATTGAGTAAAATAATTATTTAACATTTATCATAAATAATTAAAAATTATAAAAACAAAAATTATTAATAAAATGGTGAAATATTTTAACCCTTAGCACTCGAGGGCGACATTGCATTGGCATTAATATGACATTATAAAATGATGGGAAACCATGAAAGGGTACTGCCGGAGCCACACTTGTGTGTATTGTAATGCATTCCATTCAAACGGATTTTCCAAATTTTATAAATTCGGCCTAATTGACAACAATAATTTTAATTTTACATTTTCCGCTTATAATGAAAACACACAAAGTTTATTATACCGACTACACTGCAAAAATTGAATGATACAAAAGTACTGGATCAGTGAATGTTTTGAACATTACAAAGGATTACAATATACTAAGCTGCTATTTTTATATCTGTATTAAACATCAATAAATAAATCTGTCAGACAGAAAAGTATTTTTTTATACATATTTTTATGCCCTAATACGCAAATGTGTTTTTTTTATTGAAATTGCTTCCAATTAACTAACCATCATGCCGTTTCTCCGCAGAGATAGGCAGAGAGGATAGAATGCCATATTCTTCTATCTAGGCACACCACTTTTGCTTCGGCTACATTCATACATCTTCTCATACAAGTTCTACGGTTGTTGAGGCTTTTAACAGGGCCATCCTCAAATACTTGTAGTATCTGATCGTGCCAGGTCTTTCGCGGACGCCCTCCATTCTTGCCGCCTTCAACACTTGCCTCATATATTTTCTTAACCATCCTTTCCTCGCTCTGCGTTCCACATGACCAAACCATCTCAGCACTCCTTTATTTATTCTATCTACCACACCACAGCCAGCATTACATTCACTTCTAATTTGTTCATTCCTCACTCGACCAAAAATTTTCCACACAAGCGTCTTAATGACCGCATTTCCACCGCATTCAGTCTCCTTTCATTCCTTCTTTGCCAATTCCAGGCTTCCCTTCCATACATCAGGGTTGGCACTAGAACACTATTATGTACCGCTAGTCTTGTTTCCTTTGACAGATTCTTATTGGCCATAAAAGCTTCCAGTATTTGGAAATTACTAACATAAAAAATTTGAGTGCAAACGATTAAATTAAATCACATTAAAAATTAACGATTTAAATTGGTCTTAGATTGAAAAAATAATTTATTATTTTGAGAGAAACATAAAAAAGCCTGTATAAAAAATAACAAAATAATAACTCACCCCATGCAAAACAAACTATGTAAATAAAATAAAATAAGTGAAATAGGCGATAATTCTATTTTCAAAACCGTCTACTTACATTTTCATATAAATGGATGTTTTTTTGGGATTGATTATTGTACAGAGCAGCAGTTGACGGTCCAAACCCAAGAGATTGGGAAAACGGTAGAGAGGAGCGCGGTAGAATGGATCGGGGAATATTGGGTGAAAAGGGAGAAAGGGAAAGACACCAACAGAAAAAAGAACAATGTTAATTATATGCCAAATGTATGATATCTCCTAGCAATATAATCAAATCAGTAAAATAATTTTATACATTGTTGTACCAAATTTTACCACGCAATTAAAGTATGTCAATCCATAGGCTCCCTGGTTGATTGTTTAGCAACAAATTTGATTGTAGGTATCTAAATTTAACTCGAGGAATATTCCCAGACAAATTTAAATATTGCTCCTCCAAGAATTTTTTTTTTAAATTCAATATCGAGTTTATCATGGAGAGAGGGGTGAAATAATCATGAAAAATTATGCTTATTTTGATAGATAAATTGTTATTAATTGAGTAATATAATCATCAAAACTGATGTGAGAGGACTCGAGATTGAAACATATTTTTTAAAAATATTTCAGTTTTAATTTCTCAACATTCATAACTTACAGAAACAATTAAAACCCCTTGAAAAAGACAAATGAAAATGTCACACCATACTCAATATTATATGTATTATAAAACAGATTATTGCATATTTTTGACGTTTATAGAGTTGACTTTGTGGTTGGACATAATTATTAATTAGAGAAAACTAACAAACTTTGCATAAACCACACCAATTTTTTTTAAACGTCTATCGGTTTCAGTACCATACTGTATCTTCGACATTGTGCGTCCGTCCTGACGAAGATGCAGTATGGTATTGAATCTGGTTGATATTAAAAAAAAATCGGTGTGGTTTATACAAAGTTTATTAGTTTTTTCAAATTGCAGGAAATGATTGATGAATATAATATATTTTAAAATCACATTTTGGTAAAGCAAATATGCTACACAAATATTATGTAATGGAATAAAGATTTTTTTGTTTAAACTACGTTATGAAGTTAGTAATTCCTACAATACGGGTATTTCTACAATATTGTATTAGTAATATTAGTCTACCATGCATTAAATACTTCAATATTCCGATTAAACATTGCATCTTTTTTAAATGAAGATTTGAATATAAAGCATATTGTGACAGTATTTTCAATAAACTGCAGTACTATAAAAGTAGAACTAACTTGTGTAATTTTTAGTGGGATAAAACCCCAATGGATCATTGGTGCCCATGCGGGTGCCACTCAACCATTCAACCACACACGTTAGGCCCGGTTGTTTCAAGTTCGATCAAAGTAAGCGGTCGAGCAAAGCATAGATTTTTACGAAAACGGATCGTCTGATTGGTGGAGAACGTAAAAATCTATGCTTTTAAAGAACGCTTACTTTAATCCAACTTGAAACAACCGGCCCTTAGACAAATTGAATTGCAGTTAAATATTCCTTTTAGTTTAATCTATGTATTTAATGAATACACAGTGCAATCATACAACCAATGGATATTACAAAAGGTTAAAGAATAAATTTTAATACTAGTGTATAACCATCACCGTTATTTTAAGACATTATTCCTTTAAAGGTCGATCCATCATTGATAACTAGCAAAGAATATGTGAAAAATAAAATTAAATCAACGGTCGGCTTTGTCTACATCACATAATTTAATATCTCTTGATATATAATAATATTTTAATTGTGGTTTAATATAATATTCTCAATGGCTCCAAAAATACTATTTACTAGCAATATTGAGTTACTATTTTGTTCCTTGCTTTACCAAACTCTTTTGCCTAGATCTTTGAAAAATATCTTGTACGGAACGGTAACTTTGGCCTCTACTTCTTACTCCAGGAGCAGACCAAAAAGAAAACTCATGGCTAATTAGCTCATCGGATCGACTATATTGAGAGCCACGCAATAAAAATTGATATGGTTTAAAATTTATTGACAAGTCATCAGTATTATTGACGACGATTGAGCCGTGCCTGAAGCGTTCTATGAGCAATTTGAAATTAATAGGAAAAAAGAATAACAAGGTAAATTTCATAAATTCTTATGAAATTCGTTGAGGTAAATAATTCTTCTTGTAATTATGTACATTGAGAGAGAGGATTTGTTAATTTAACAAGAAAATTGGTAAGTTAAATAATGTCAATCCTGTATTAGTTTAAATAAAAAATGTTAATGTAAAATCTCAAGTAAAATTTTAACAGAGTACGCAGTGAAAAAACATCCTCACGTTGAATCAATACTGGAATTTAGAGCATTAATATTGAGCCATTTTCGGGCTTCAGCCATGCCAATATTATTGATCAATAATATTAAGAGTGTGCGAGAGTCTTTACAGATAGTTTTAAACTGCACAACATTTTAATAAAATAGTAAGAAGTTCCAACTTGGTGGATTGAGTAAGCCTGAAAAAGCAAAATTTTGATTTAAGAGTTACATTATTTATTTTCAAAAATAATGTGCATCAGCCTCCGTATCACAAGTCAGCCTCACCTTGTTGCTGCTGAAGATTCCAAACAGTCCCACCCGCTTCTTCAGCTTGCCCGCTCCCACGGTTCCCCTGGTGGTGAGGGTGGTGGAGCGCCGCGGGGCGGGATCAGGCACCCCCCGACCGTCGAGGGCATCTCTAGCCGCACCGCCACCCGCTGAACCCACCGAAACAACGGCCTTGGAAAGGTCCTCGAAGGGATGGTCGCCCGGTGGGTGAAAGCCGGACTTGTAGCGCTCGATCACCATCATCGTGTCCTTATTGGGATAGATTATATAAGTTGTAGTTGGTACAAAATAACAGTACTCAGATGCATGGAATATACCTTCACCATACAACCAAAATTGAATGACTAGAAATTTAAAAATATGTTTTTTGTATAACTTATTTCTGAATGATCTCACGCATATCTGACGAAAGGGACTAACTGATCTCAGTTGACTTAAGTTAGGTATTTTACTAAAGTTAATTATTTATAACCTAAAATTAACTTTTTTTAACCATTTTTATCAGATGGAAGGCGTTGTTATGACGAATAATATACAATATTAATAAATTTTTAATAGATATAATATTTATAACAATTAGAAAATGTATAAAAAACAAAATCTTTAGATCACTTTCCTGACGAATCGTCATTTCTAAGATATTCAGTTTTGGCTGTATGGTGATGACATTCACTGTAATTACTTTGAAACATTCAATATATTTCTTTCAGAAATTTCACTAATTTTAAATAAAAATGATAGTTTAAAGCATATTGGAATTTATTATTCTTAAAATAGGAAAAATATCATATTCCTGTAATATTTTACCAGGGATCCGCATACAAAATGGTATCATATTGAACCATGAATTTTATTCAGGGGTTTAAAACTAAGAATTTAATTGTACATATTTGATTTTTAAATAAAACATATTAGTGTCCGCTACTATCCATATGGATATCCATATGGATAGTAGCGGTTTTAGCGCCACGTGTAACCATTAAAAGATTTGAAATTAACCAAAACCTTGAATAAAACATTAACTATTTTGATGAAAAAGATACAAATAAACATAGGTAATAATACATAATATTATTACTTCTTTTTCATTGATAAGGTCTCCGGCTCTATCGATTCCGTCCAAGCACTTGGAAATAATAGGGAAGACATTTCTTTCTATCTCCACTGAGCTGTGAATGAAGTTCTTTACATTCTTAATTCTTCTTTCCTCCAGTTCCTGAAATGTTCAAAGAGTGAATGTTAATTAATTATTCCAAATTGTATATGTACTTTTATGTAAGATGCATAAAACATAAAATATGTAATAAAATGTAATAGTTGTCACATAATGAAATAAAATATTTTGGTATGATTAAGTCTTGGGTGTACCATCAATATTTCTAGCACTCCAATATACAAATACTTGGAAAATGGAGCTTGTGGGCCTCATCACTGCAAGTCCACCACTAAAAGTACTCAAAGAGGAAACTAACTAAATAAAACAATAAAGCCTGTATGCTGATTGACATAACAATAGGCAATTCTTAGCATTGTGGGCCATTACCGTGTATGACTGGCCAGTCGGGCACGTGCAGTGTTTCCTACGTTGAAAATAAAGATGCACTTACGATGATTACCTAAGGCAAGTCATTAAAATGTTGTTCTAATGTACGACTAGCTTGTAAGTGCTGGTGGTTAGGACGCCTGCTTTAAACATTGAGCTCTCATTTAATGTTAAGGGTTTGATGATTTTAATTTATTTTTAAATTTTTTGACAAATAGACTATCAATAGATCATTATTGACCCTGATAGAGAGTCCTAGAATGAAATTAGTTAAATTTATTATTCATTAAATTAGCGAACTATTAAATACTACAAGTCTTGTCTAATTATTTGTGATTTAGAATAACTACTTGCTAAGAGTAGTTTGTGATTTTGAATAACTACTTGCTAAGAGTAGTTATTTAAAATCACAAATAATTAGATAAGTTTATTCAAAAATGCAAAAAAAACGGGAATAAAAAAAGGGAATTTAGTGTTTTGATTTATTTTATGGCAACTATTCAGAAGCTTGCAAGAATGCAAAAGCGCAGTACATGAAGATATCTGGAAAATATGCATAATATACGACTATATTATGTCACGTCCACCCTTTTGCCAATTCAGGAAGTAAACATTTTGATGATTGGTAATACTACAATCCTTAGAAAAACCCATTTTTCTATGTTTTTAAACATACGTATGGTATTATAAAAACTATTCTTTTGTGGTACTGGCATTTGTAGGATTATTCTGCCTAATGACACACCAGATAGCATTCAAAAGTAAAAATGAAAATTGGAAGTGATAGTGAAGAGATGCAGTTAAGATGATTAAATAGATATATAACAAACCTTCTGTGTATAGTTTTCTGGGGTATTCTGCCGTGTACATGTGACCTCTCTGGCCAATGTTTCGGATCCCATTGCAGGGTCCATCATCAGGGCTGATGTGATGAGTGAGTGTTGAAGTGTAGGTTAAGTATTGCCTTGCAATACCGTACCGAAGTCAGGGTGTCTCCAAGTTTGTGTTATGTGAAATACTGGATTGCAGTACCGTGTCGAAAGCAAGGTGTGTGTCTTGATGTAGTGTGTTATGTATCTACTAACAGATGTCGGACTGTGCGGTTCGTCGATTTGATTTATCCTGCAGCGCCGGATACCACGATGTTTTTAACTTAAGACCGTCATCCCTATTAATGTTTACCGGGTGCTTGTATATTTCAATCGCTTCTTTGACCAGGCACGTGGTGACTTGTGGTGACTTTTGGGCTTTCCTAAGATTTTCGGCTCAAATGAAAAATGGTGGCCCGTATCTAGAAAGTGCTCAGCCAATGCCGATTTTTCCGGGTGACCGAGTTTGCATGCTCTTATATGCTCATCAACCCTCTTTGAAATCGTGCGTGCTGTTTGTCCCACATACATATATAGAATGTTTGTCCCACATACATAGGCAGAATATCCCAGAAAACTATACACAGAAGATTCTGAACGGCCGTGAAAACCTAAGGACATTTATAACAAACCTGTAAATGCCTGAAGACCTCCGGTAACAAAACTGTATAGTGCGCCCTTCTCTGGTCATTGGTTTTCTGCAGCTGGTTGGCATATTCAGTCTTGGCATCCTCGCACTGCTGCGACTTCATGGCCATGTTTATTCTCTGCTTCTCAACCTGTGAGTTATCATTGATTAAGATTACAATGAAGAATATATTTTATTTCCATAATTTGAATAAACAGAATCGATGTGAACAATAAAATGAAAAATAGTGCTTTATTATGACACATTTAATAGTATCTCCATAATTAAAATTGTGAATAAGAAAGGTAAGCCATAATGTTTATAGACCTAGAGAAGAAGCGAGGTTATTACAGCAAATAGCAATGGCCTCATATATAAACAAATAAGGTAAAAAAATATTATGCATAATTTTTTTTTTAATTTAAACAATAGGACAAGCCACGAGGCTCAATTATTGTAGCAAAATATATCACAAACATATCCAAGCTTGAGAAAATCAATGATGAATTGTGACCTCACCGGGAATCGAACCCGGAATCCTCGGAAAGAGAAGCCAGTCCCATGCCCACGAAGGCAGCTGGTAGTATTATAAATATTAAAATGGGCATGATCCAAGAAATATATATTTCTTGCATTCTTGTGCAAATTTATTAATTTGTTTTGCAAATTATAGGTACAATAATTTTATTCTTGTAAACATTATATTCTTATTAAGACACCAAATTAATCAAACAACATAAAATAAAAAAAATTATGCCAGCATCTCAGGTAAGAGAACGGTGAAGAGTTTATCATTACCTCCGCTCTGCTGAGGTTGAGGTCGGCGTCCGCTCTCTGGTAGTGGTCCAGGGCCCTCTCCGCTTCCCTGAAGGCTTTATCGTAATTTCTTCTCGCCCGCTCCAGGGATATCTCCTGAGCTTGGAGGGTGGTGGACATTTTAGAACCTTCATTTAACTGTTTCTGTAATCATTACAAAAGCATTTCCTTAAAAAAACAGCACTAATGGATAAATAGTTTGCAAGTACATACCATTTTGCTAAATTAAGAAGACTGTACAGAATATTTAACGATAGAAATGAATTATTTCTTAATTTAATAGTTTTTGGCGGCTCAAAATCTGTTTTTCAGTCTATTGTCATCGGAGGACCGCACACACTTTTCGTGGCTAAAGCTCTGTATGAACTGCAATAACCTTCCTATTTCTAAAATGCATAAAATAATTTATACAGATATTCAAGATGCAATTTTTAATCTCATGGATGGTGTGCATTCTACCATATGGATTTGGGATAGCTGTGAAGTATGTAAAGCTCCACTTTGTGGAACACCTTGTTTCCATAGTTTTCATCTGCCACGTCAGCAGTAGATCATAGAAAAATTTATTTATTTTTTAAATTTTTCTATGATCTATGATTTTTTTTTAAAAACAACATATATTAAAATAATTCAACATAAACCTGTGATGCTGGGCAAAGTCATATAGTGACAAGTTTTTTTTTAAATAGATAATAATATAAGCAAAAATAAAAAATATTTATTTATTATTATTTAAATGAAAAATCATGGTAGCATTCTTACCTTATTAAAACTTTTCTAGGCTTGGTTAAGGGTTAATCTTATTTAAAATTATTAATAATATATCTGTGATCTAGCACAGCAATATCTGATATCAGGTTTCAAACGGATACAAAGAAATTAAATATAAGTTAAGAAACATCCTTTTCTTTTATACACACAGGTCTCTCCAGAAATACGATAGTCATCTGGAGATTTGTGAATCTTGAACCATGAACTGTGAGCGTACCTTCCTCTCCTCCTTGATCTCCTTGGTAAGCAGCGCCAGGTCGCGCACCACGCTGGCCTGAAGGTTCTCCGCCACAACCTCATGCTGGCCTGCCAGGTCGTTGATCTCGTTCATCATCAGCCGGAACGCCTTGCAGGGCGTGTATCTGCAGGGAAAGGTTCTATTAGTGTCGTGTGTGGAGGGACACGTCACAACGTTGAAGGTTAAGTCCTAATTGTGTGGACCCTTTACGCCCATTGCGAATGAATTATGAGGTGGTTATGATCACCCTGTTGATATTCAAATACTGTCAATATTTTTGACAGATTAGAATACCAATTTTTAATGACCATTTAAAACTAGAACGAAATAAAAAATTATAACATACTACACTCCGTATTTTAGAAAGAAGCAAGCCTTCCTACGAAATTAATATTTTCTAAGAAAAAATATGTTTAGTAAATAACTAATTAAATTAATATACGGGGTATAATAAAGTTAGTTAACAATATTTTACAAGAATATTTCCATCTAAATAGTTATGAAGATAAGCGTCTTCAAAGTTAGCATTTTTTTTTTCAAAAATTATGACTTATTTTTTGTAAGAACTATCATTAACGTTACTTATATATAATATGAACAATTCTTTTGCTTTCATGATTAAAACCTTTCAAAAATTTCAGATTGAAATTTTTCTGAAAGGTTTTAATTATTTTATTTCACTTGTATTAAAGCGAATGTATTATCAATATTCATTAAAAATTACTGTACCAATAGTTCAACGTTTTACAGAAAATAAGTCAAAAATACTAAAAAAAAATGCTAATTTTGAATTTCCATAACTATTGATATTACGACATTGTTGCCAGAATATTTTTGACTGATAATTTAGGCAGGAACTACCTGTAAAGTATTGATGGCTAACTCTGTTACATTCTGTATATAATTGCTTTACACTTATGATGAATCAGTCTGAGAACATACTGACGATAGAAAATTGTAATAAATTAGCAAAGAACTCTAAACAAGGAGTGCGCGTGCTTCAATTGATTAATTTAAAATACAATATAAAGTTTTGTATTTGTATGATGGATAGTATAATAATAATAATGTAATTGAATCCTATAAATTTTATTAACATTGAAGTCCTTTTCTGTGTCGTGACCCTAAAAAAGGGGCCATAGTGCCTGGAGACGTCGAGGCAAATACTTAGTGTTAAAATTAAAATGCATCTTCCAGAAATCTTACCTGTTATTTATTAGCTGGGTTCTAATTATTAGTATACAAAATAACAATTTAGATAAGATATACCATTTTATTTTATTTTTATTCCAATGTGAAATAGTAGAAAATGAGGGCGACCGCGGAAAACGTGGCATTACCAGGTTAACCAGATACTGGAAGATGATCCCGTTAGAAGTCTCAACAACTGTCGAGCTTGCATGCGAAGATGTATGAACGTGGATGAGGCGAGAGTTTTATGTCAGGACAGAAAAGTATGGCGCTCTATCTTCTCTGCCCACCCCCCGGGGGAACGGCGTGATGGTAAGTTAGTCAGTGAAATTGTTTAAGGAATATATATAAAAAATATGCTAACCTAACTAGATGGAATAACAAAATCAAGTGAATGTATAAACAGTGATTATCCGTATTAGAACGAGAGCAAAAAATAACATCATAAAGTGAGTCAGTGAACAGAGAGTTCCGTTTTGGGATTATGCGTACAAATTTCGGGTTTTATAAATATGGGCCGGATCCCGAAATCGGATTCCGTAAATATTACTCATGACCAATCTAAAAAAATTACGCACATTTAAAAATAAATGGATAAAAAAATTGTGTGTATATTTTCGAATGACGAAGATTACGTCTACGAAAATCGCCCGTAGAATATTTACACAAAATTTTTGAACGAACCTCGAATGACATAATGAAATCAATATTGAGTTGATTGGTTTCCGATCGCAAGAAATAATATCTGATGGCAATAAATCGGAATAAGCAATGAAATTCCGGGTCGGCGGGGTGGGGGTAATTTACGAGCGCCGCGCGGGCGGCCGAATGGATTGAAATCACACAACACGCACAAGACTACTCTATTTTGTATTATGCTGATAAAAGTTTTCCGGTAGAATTTTCGACTTTCCGAAAAGACGCCACCCACACTTTTCGGACGATAAGACGCAATGGACCGTCGGGCACTCCCCAAATGAATTAAGACAATTTTTTTTTTTTACCACAATAGTTTAACAATGGCGCCGATTTATCGGGAGAGTCGGACGTTTACGTTGACGTGAAGAGATTAAATAGAAAAAAATGTAATATACCAACTGCAAGTCAATCGACAGGTCAATGTATAAGTGAGCGATATCTGCGCGAGAAAAAGACAAATTCATATGACCGCTTCACGCTAGACAGTGATGCATGCACCAAAATATATGTCGTACTTGGATTTGTTTAATTATTAATGTTTTGTAATTGTAAAGGGTGGAGAACGAGGGAACTGTAGGACAATTAGTCTTTTGAGCTCCGTTGGTAAACTTTATGGAAGATTTTGGTAGAAAGAGTAAGGTCGGCGACGAAAAAAATATAGGACGAGCTAGGTGCTTTTGTGGGAGGAAGAAGATGCATGAAGCGGATCTTCTCTCTGCGAGTGTTGACGGAGAAATTTTTAGCGAAAAACTTTTCTGTGCATCTGTAGATCTGCAAAATGCTATAGAGTTATAAGAGGAAGGTTATGGAAAGTACTCTCTGTACTCGAGTACTGCGTGTGTAAGAATCAATGGATAATTCACACCATGGTTTTGTGTTACAAAAGTTATCAAACAGGGTTGCGTACTATCCCGTGGCTGTTCAATGGAATGGAATGTATGAATATAGGAGCGAGAATGAGCAATTTGATATGCTGTTTATTAAACGGGAAATAGCAAACAAGACAGTTAGGGCCGGTTGTTTCAAGTTGGATTAAAGTAAGCGTTCTTTTAAAGCATAGATTTTTACGTTCTCCACCAATCAGACGATCCGTTTTCGTAAAAATCTATGCTTTAATCGACCACTTACTTTGATCGAACTTGAAACAACCGGGCCTTAGTAAGTAACGTATTATCTCAACCTAGGACCGTCTATCAGGGTCAACGACGACCTGCTGGCAGTCTGTTTGCTAAAAAATAAAAAGATCCCTTGAATGGATCTAAAAAGGGACACTCCATGCTCTATACAAGACAATATTAAGGCAAATGAAGCCTTTCCATGCAAACAATGTGATTAAAATACAGGGGGAGCTATGATAAAAAATTGTGAATTTCACTCGCATTGCGAGACGATCGCCTTAATATCAAACACCTGATGATGGCCAGTGTAAATTATCTACACGCATTTTATATTCGCCCTAACACACTGAGTACTTAATTCCTCTATCCAAATTACAAACGGAAATCCAATGGCGATGAACCGCGACTGAATTAATAATATTGCGGCCAGATGTCGGTCGGCCTTGGCTTCCGAGAGTGCGGTAGGTCATCGCGTCACTCACGACGAGCGTCCGTACCCGATCATCGCTTTTCATTCCGGCAGAGTTCGAGAGGACATCCGGGAGACGCGAGGTGAAGGGCGGCGGTACGCAGCGAGGACGGTGCGTACGATAAAAGGGTGTACTATAAATAAACCCGCGAAAATATGGCGCCGTAAATTGGGCGCAGCCGTACAAGAACGCCGGACAGTAAAGCGAGAGTGAAAAATAGATGGTCGTAAAGGATATTTATTGCGCTAGATTTTAGCGCAGGCGTGCCTCGCTTATGCGGCGAATTGCGCTCCAGAAAACCGCCGTAAAGCGAATGTCGCCTTAAAGTGAATCAAGTCCTTCCCGCCTATAGGCATACACGAAAGGTGTATGATAACTATGCTCGAGCCATCGTAAGATGGCATTTTTGACAGATCGTAATAGTGTTGTGACACACTTAAAATCATTAACGAAAAAATTCAGTCGAAAAAAAAATTCGTCGCACGGTGTGAGTTGAGAAAGTCTTTGTACATAAAAAAGATTATAGAAGAATAATAAAACACATTTTTCTTAGAAAAAATATTTACTTGAATGTTTCAATCTGATTCATCCCCATTACTATCACTCTCCATTGAACTATCGTCGCTGCTATCATTTCCTAAATTAATTATAATATCATTATCTAAAATATTATCGATTTTAATATCTCTTTCGTAATCTTCCTTTATTCGTCGCACGGTTCTATTCACTACATTAGCCCAGTCTGATCCGTCTTTTATTGTTTTGTAGCCGTTTACTTTGCCCTCTAATAAAGCCATAGAAAAAGATCATATTTAGAGGGCACAATCGATCTGTCAGATTTGTTGTGTTATTTTGGATACTTATTCTGCGTATTCTACGCATATTATACAGGCAATCATTATCCTATAACATTTTGAATCATTTCGTTCATTCCATATTTAATGTTGATGGACGATGGACATCACTACTCTGGCGTTCGCGCAATAAAGTATAGCATTTGCCCTCCAATGTTTAGCTGTCATTAATTACGAAACTTCATGTAAGTCTAAACGTCAAAAGTGCCATCATAGAGTGGCCGTACTGTACTCGTGTTTAATAACTGGTGGCTCCACTGACACAAAATCAAACAATCAATTAATTATTAATAATTAAAAACGTCATCTTATTTTAAATTTAAGAATGGAAAATCGTAAATATTCTGAAGAATGTTAGTAGGTAATGCATTTTTGGATGAAGTCCGGTTGAAAAAAGATATTATTGTTCAGTTATACTGCTCAAGGGGGCATGCTGAATATATTCGTAGAGGCCGGTAACTATATATTTATATTATGAACATAAATACTGATTTAACCACAGAGTATAAAAAATTACAGACATGAAGCAGGTTAGGTCACGCATGTATAAGATACATTATATTATTAAATCCCCTAGTATAAAACGTATTTTTTACAACAGACATTTTTTTTAATTTTAGAAATTTCTTCTTGTAATAAAGCGCGACTTGTTTACTCATACATTTTACTTTTTAAGAGTATTTCGTTTGACCTTCTCATAATTGTTTTTAAATTTATACAGATTGTCTAGCGCGAAGGAATCCCATGATCAAAAACCGACCTGTACATTAAAATCTTTTAAAGTCCGTTTAGGAATAGATTTGAGTAAAAGCTCGTTCTATTTTCGAGAAATAGTTTAGACAATATACCTATGTACAATAAATTGCAATCGACGAACACAGATAAAATACTAAAATGTGCGGTACTTACTGATACTCATCTTCCTCTTTTTTCTTGGGTTGGTAGTTTTTCACGAGCCTCCTGTAAAATACAAAATGACAATTTCAAATAAAATTTTTGAAGATACGATTATTCAGAACATCGATCGTATTTTCATTATAACAACGATGTTATAATGAGGCGGGACTTACGCATACAGTTTTCGACTATGTTATACAATAGCGGTAAAAACATAATTGTTACTTTATATTTTTTATTTCTTTTATTTTTTATTTTTATTTATTTAAAGCCCTTATGGGCTTTTACATATATACAGAATAAACTTTTTTTAAAATAACATAAGACAATTAAAAGTTACAATAATAATAATTAAAAGGCAATAATAAGAATACAGAAAAACATAAGACAGATAAAATAATAATACAGTTAAAGGTACAACTAATAATAGTTAAAGGTAAAATAATAATACAGAAAAATTTATTGTCCATTTCCATTTTGTTGAGATGTACAAAATTGTATCAGCTTTGTCCTATACACAGTTATACTATCAGCAAAAATGTCAGCCGCCTCTGCATGTTCATTCCCTATATTGCTATCTTCAGAATAGAACCGATAGTTCAATAATAATAAATTAAATAAATTTAGAAAAATCATTTATCGAAATCTAATAAGGTATCGAAAAAATTAAAAATACGACGACAAAATAGTTAATAGATATCTAAACATAGCAAACGTATGTATGTAGATGACATTTGGCGACTTCTGTACGGGGGATTATAGTATAATCAGTTAAAACTCTCTACCGCGATATAAAGTTTTTTTCCTCATTCATTCTTTTAACATGACCAAAACCAAAACGACTTTCAATTCTATTCACCATGCTGAGATCAACTTTACATTCTATCCTAATTTATTTATTATTTACTCTAAAATAAACGATTTGTTACATACGCATATGTGATCTCATTTCTACTGCATTTAATCTGCTTTTTCCAACTTTCTGGAAATAGATTTTTCTTGAGACCATTCTTGTAATTAAAAAAGAGACGCGAACACGAAATACGTGTCGTATCGATATTCTTACAATTTTAAAATTAAGCTAATGTGCTGTGAAAACAGGACTAACTTGCCGGTGTCCTGGAATGGGGCTCGAACCACCGGATCACTAGACGTGTCACAACCACTACACCAACAAGCTACTCAAAATTTGTTTTAATGTTATGTTGTGTTTTATCTAAATTTGTTTTTAAATTGTAAGATCACATTTTTACTCAACGACAAAATAAATAATGTTTCGTAATTTTTCTGGGGAAAACATCGCTATGAAAACGAATTTAACCATTTTCTTTTCAACTGTATAAAATACGATCTATTTTCACTGCGTAATAAAAGTTTGAGAATATATTATTTTGCGTCGCCGCAATAATCGCGAAGTTTATTACCCTTCTACGTCCTACGATGAAAGTGTCTGATATCTGAAATACCAGACATGCCATAAACGTAAACTGGTGAGCACAGCAACCAAAGCACAGAACAGAAAAAAATCAAGGGATTGGAGCCCACCGAGGCTGCCATTAAAATTAAGAGGTATTCTATGTAGCCAGAAGATCTCGGTCTTTGAAGCTCTTTGAAGCACCCCCATGGCTCCCTGCTTTCCCGTTCCGACGGAGCCCATTTGATTTTAAAATTGTTCGAAAAATTTCAACACTCGGTAACTTCACTAGGATTTGTAGGTTATACATATAACCAGCCGTGTCGTCGGGACGTGTATAGGGAGGATGTGTTTATCGGTTTTACAAACTCTTAGAAAAGTGTCCGCATCAATATACACACCTTCCGTTACGTATTCCGAAACTTACGACTTCTGCATTGACCGCAACTTGCTTTTGTGTACACCTACCGTATGATATTATTTTCTATGATTATTTAATATTTAAAAAATAAATAACATTCGTCGTTGGTAGCGCCTTTTTTATTGTCTGCTTTAAGTGCTTTTCTTTTATTTCAAATGCATGCGGCAATCAATCACTTTAGACAATTTGAGAGTTTATTAACTTTTTATTTTGCATACATTTAATATTGGTCATCAACCTCTCTGTGTGCGTCTCTTTAATTAAAAAAAAAAATTCAAATCAAATATCTTGGCCGTACAATTACAAGAATTTACGCGACATACGAGTACTATCAATAAATGACCTCCGATGCGTGTTAGCGAGCCGCTGCCTGACGAAAAGCAATCGAATTATTTCGAAGTGCTAAAAAAACATTAACCGATAAAACTGCTGCCATAAAATAAAATTTTACAAAATATCCCTTAATTAAATAACAACTCACAAATGACAAAACATTTATTATATAAAAATGTCGCGCAATGAGACATTGTTACCTTTTTGTACTGGGCACTCTTTAGTCATTCTTTGATGTTTTGTGTTGTTTGTATGTTGTGACGGGGGTTTGCCAACGTGAGATCTAAATGAAACACTAAACAAAAAAGGCGGATTTACTACTCCGTAATTCACACTAATTTTGGGTCGCTAGAATGTTCCACTCGTCTCTGGTAATGCTTTATACACCGTTATCTATCGTACAAATTTACAGTTCGCTATCTTTTTAGCCAGGTCCTGGTAATGCTTTATACACCGTTATCTATCGTACAAATTTACAGTTCGCTATCTTTTTAGCCAGGTCTTTCGCTGCTGTCAAAATAAGACTGAACTTCTGTGTATAGTTTTCTGGGATATTCTGCGGTGTGTATGTGACCTCTCTGGCCAGAGAGGTCACATACACACCGCAGAATATCCCAGAAAACTATACACAGAAGATTCTGAACGGCCGTGAGAACCTAAGGACATTTTTAAGACTGAACTGACAGCGCGACTACGACGCAATTTATGAGGCCTCAATTTCTTTTGGTATATATTCCCGTATTCAACCGGCTTCCAGATCCTTCTAAAACATCCAGACTGTTCGTAAACCTTCGATTATGTGCGGTCCTTCTTGATTTTGGAATCGCATTACAATATTTTGCTGAAATCTTAAGCTGAGCACTTTTAAGATGATTGTAAATATAATATGCAGAAGGCGATCGTCTAGTAAAGTGAGCAAATTTCACCATTTTACTCTATCTTCTCTTGCGACTTTGATCACATTTTTGTATGGAAAGATATCATATTCAAATTTATTCGTCAGGTTCCATATATTTAAATGCGGATACCAACTATGTAAAAAGGGTTGAAAAAAAAACAATAATCTACGCGATGATTTTGTATCTTACATAACTTGTTAAGTACATCACAAATCTTAATTTTTTATTTTCTACATTATTTATAATTTCTATACCATTAAAGCTTATTATATTTTATACGTGATTTCTTCCTAATTAATATGAAATATTTCTATAATTAATTTTGATTTGTCAGGGTCGTTACCTTGCTGTTGATAATTTATAAGATAAAAAATGAAAATAAATGACTTCTTTATCACCTGGTCATGTAGTACGTGCTCTTGGTATTTTAATATAAAATATTTATCTTTTTCTCGGTAAGGATTTATAGTTCCCGCATAATCCTTGTGTGGCAGCCAACTGTTATTCGATAAAATTGATTACATATTGTATTCAGTCGCGTGCGAAGCATTGCAATTAGCAGAGTTTACACTAAATGCGCCATCAAAACTTTACAGATAGGCCAAAGTGTAAACTTAAAATTTTCTCAATATACAATTAAGTGCTAATATTTCTAGCATCTTGCGCATGCATCATATATGTAATACACACTAAAAAACTGACATAATGATGGAAAATAAGTCAATGGATCGATAACTTAGCAGTTACTCTGTTCGTATTAAGATAGGATAAATATTCGAGATATAAACATACTATAAAAAAAGTATTAAGCTAACTGTGAACATAATTTCCTAGTGCCGAAAAATAATTTATTTTTTTAGTCGCGAGTTCGTCCACCTGTCAGTTGCTCTAGATCTGGTGATCAGTGGTCCTTGAGAATTCCCCAAGCGGAAGGGATGCTGAGATCGAATATGAGCACGCTAGGTTGACCTCGCGCCAATTAAGACCTGACGCTAGTGAACCGGTGACACCGCATTACATAATCTAATTTGAGCGGATCCGTTGACCGACCTTGACTTCTTGGACAGGACTGGATCGGTTTGAAACAAAAATGAAGCCCCACTTTTAATACCAATCGTCCAACTGCTGATCGTCGAATCTTCAGACGGCTGCCCGACCGAAGGATGTATTATTCCATACAATGCTGGATGCATTTGAACGTGAGTATGAACTTTATATGAATATTTAATGAAAGCATAATATCAGACGCAATGTCCTCCAAGATTGGGGGTCCTCAGGTGGGTAAAAAGCACAATCCTGGGTTTAAAAGTTCTGGGACATTTTGACCGCTCCTTGCTTTTTCTCCTGTTTGCATCACTCTGTTGGAATTCTAAGTATTGGGTACCACTATATACCATTGGGTTCCAGCTGAACCTATCTCCTCCAACTAATTCCAAGGTTCCAAGCGATTTTTTTGGACACTTGAGCGTCAACCCTGGGATGGGCTGAGGTTATTTCCTTCGGTAGTCCCATTTCGGGCATTTTGACCACGTGGCCAACCCATCGAAGTTGTTGCTGAATGAAATGAGGCTTATTAATCTGTCTTCTTCGAGCACACACTCTCATTTGCGCGTTTTATTTTGAACAACCTTTCCAGAGCCTGCCATTACATTAGAGTTGGGCGGACATCTGCTCAAGAATGGCGTCTGATTTTTGAACCGTCGATGGATCGAAAACCGTCGAACCGACGACCGCTGAATGGCGCACATCTAAGTTAAAAGTAATCATTATTAAGCTAGTAACTCCTTAGCTATTTTAGCGCCTTGTACTTTGGTTACTGTAAGAGTTTAGCGAAGTAGCCAGAAGAGGACTAAATAACTATCGGGGAACACGTATTGCTTCCCACATAAAAATATGAATTATAATCCAGTTTTCAACAGACTGAATACTTTGCTATGGTTTCAAATCTCTCACGTATATTGCAAAAAAATGTCAATAAACCAATCAATAATGAAGTTTGCGCATATCTCAGACCATCTTCAAAACCTTCACTGGGTTAAATGTCCAAAGAGGATTGAATACAAGTTCCTCATCACAATATTCAAGGCTATTTATTCACAACATAGCTCCTCAATATATTACAGACTTTCGCATTTGCCGCAAATAATAGACAGCTAACACTTCGCTCAACTTCAACATCCAATACAAATAAATAGGTAAGTTGAGGTAAATCGCGTCCAAAAAACTAACTTTGTTATGAATAAACTACCAAATAAGCTGAGTAAAACAGACAGCTTACCACAGTTTAAAAAAACCAACTAAAGACGCATCCGTTTAGGCAATAATATAAAAACTTATAGAATCAGACTGTTGCAATTGTAGTAGTCCCAGTTCCTAGATCATGACTTCTTGCATTGAGAGTAAAACTACGAAGAAGGGAAGGTTCTTACCTCAACTTGCCGGCATACTCCGTCTCGATGGCGCAGCGATCCTTGATGAAGTGGCTGTACTTCTCCAGGAAGTCTATGCCCTTCTGTGAGTGCAGGGATAGGTTCTCGTACTGATCCTGCAACAACAACAAAAAACAAATTAGTTCAACATCTCTGCTAAATTAAAATCCTAAACTACACATTTTGGAAGAATGCATCACCGTCAGATGCGTTTCAGGATGGCATAAAACTGTCATCTTCTTTTAAAATTTTATAGCCTTACCTATGCCATAATTTCAAAAAACTAAAAAACTTTGTATAAATCGAGTTTATTATTTTTAATAGTTTTTTTTTACCGCTCTACCTTACTGTATGTTTAATGTAAAACGAATCAAACTTTAATATTATAATAAAATAACATTTATGCCTTGGTAATAATAATTTTTCAGAATTCTCGAACTATCTTTTAGAAACATGCCACACAATTAAAAAAGAAAACACATTGAAATCTTACAAATAAATGGTGGAGGCTTTAGGTTAGCATATTTAGAAGTATTATAAATTAAAAAGTCACTCAACACCGGATGTATTAATAATAGATAAAATAAATAACCAATTAAATTTAATGAATAACCAGTGAGTTATCATTAAATTTAATTGGTTATTTATATTATCTATCAATCTCCATTTTCAATCTATCAATCTCCACCCCCAACTCCCAAAAAGTGATTCCTTTACATATTTAATTGATGAAAAAAACATTTGTTGTATGTCTGTTCTGACGAAGATACAGCTGTATACAAAATCGAAACCGGTCGACGGTAAAATTAATCACTTAAGTTTAAACAAATTTTCTTAGCTTTTTTTTAAATTAATAACTAAGACTTTAATCGTAGACAAGTCCTATTTTCTTTCGAACAGCAATAGTGAGGGAGTTCATTGTTTTCCCTAAATGTAACTGGTAAGAAAGGCACACGAGCGGTTTTGAAGCTATAGAGGAATATTCAATGACCCCACACCGCTATCGATCATAACCACCGTCGGCTTGGCGTTCCGTCACGTAGTCGCGCGCGGTCCGGCACGGCATAGCGGTCTTGCTACTGTAAATTAATATTCAATATTGATTATTGATCATCGCGGGTGCTGAGGCGATTTCTTTCAAAATGTACGAGGCGTATAAACTGAACTTCATTTTTATTATTACATCACAGCTTATTGGTCTAGTGGTTAAGATACTCGCTTAGAGATCTATTAGTCGGAGGTTCGAGCCTCGTTCCAGGAGACCACTAAGTTAGTCCTGTTTTCGTAGCACAAGCGTTAAACTTAGTTTTAAAATAGGAAGACTGTTTATATGACACGTATTCCGTGTATGCATCTCAATATATTTGTTTTTAATTGAAATTATATTACATGAAAAAATATTTTATTTAAAAACCACGCCTACATTATATTTAAATGTAGGTACCAAAAAGTAAAAAATAAATTTTCGAACAAAAATTTTTTGCTTCACTCCAAATAAAAGTGGGCGCTTACGATGTTGATACAGACGGAAGGAAAGCGCTCTCGGCTTTTATATGGGGTGAATTTTTGTTTTTCTGAAATTTATTTTTACTTTTGAGTACCTATAATTAAATATAAGCGCGATATTTTTTAAATATATTTTTTTCATGTAACATAATTTTCTACTTTTTAGTTTTAATGTAACCCGGCGTACAAAATCACTTCAGTAAGAAACTAACGCCAACTTTTGGTTAGCTCATTAACTAATTTCCAACTATTTTTTCTGAATGCGCTTGTGAAGCATATAATTTCATACAAAATCACATCGGTAGGAAACCAGCACGACTTTTTTTGGTGAGCTCATTAACTATTTTCCCAAATCAAACTTTGATTAATTATTTATGATGGTTTTATTGATAGTGAATCTGAAAATTTCTGCTCGATAGGATATTGGGTGAAATATCGATGTAAGTTTCTGCCTTGATAGACAAACAGGTGAAGCTAATAAATACACTACTCGTAAGCGTGGTAAAATGTTTTATGGAAACACTAGCTGCAACCCGTCAAAAATGACATTTTCAGATACTTGAAATTTTTGTAAAATACTAGAAAAATAAAATTTTTTTTTTTTTTTAATTATGTATGAGGGGTCGAAGTTTACAATGCATAAAATTAAACATATTTAAATAGTATGGTTAAATAAATGTCAAAATATTTTGATCGAGTAAAGTAAGAAGACCGAAAGACAAACAAGCCATAAACGATATTTGATGGTGGATCAGTGTTGAATATTTTTGAAAAATTAGCAATTAAACGTGTTTTGAAACACGAATAAATTAAATTAACGGTCCATAAAAACGCTTTAAACACACACCCAACTAACCCAAATCGTACAATATAAATGACACATAAAAATACTTGACGCCGCATTTGTTAACGGCGCTGTGCGACTTGCATGCTAACCCGGTGTAAAGGCGGGTTCAGAATGCACCGTGAATAACATACCGAAAGTGGAAAAAAATCAATTGTTATTATTTTATAGGTATTCCAACAGAACTCTGCTATTGCCTATTTTTCAATTATTTAAATGTATACTGACATTAAATTTAAAAAAATGTCTATAAAACAATTTTCATACTTAAATAAGCATTAAGTAACAATAAAATTATGTTATTGAGTTAAATTGTTTAGCATTAATATAGAAATCGATAATTGGGTAACCGCGGTAACCTTAAAAAAATTAACAAACTGCGTTACCCTAAAAAAACAGAAGATGGCGCGCGACGATCACGATGTTCGTGACTAGTGTTATTACCTGGGACCTGGGGCGCACATCTGGGTGACATCAAAATAATCTTAACATTGAATTTTTTAAATATTTTGTTCATTTTGATCGAGAGGTCATTATGATGACGTCAACAAGATCGCTTGACATTAATTTTTATAATTAATGGGAAATGATCACACTGATTATACATAAGTGATTTCACGTACATGATTATACGTACGTAGGTTACTCTATTAAAACAATTAATATTTTTTTGATGTTTATAGCGTTAACTTTGTGGTTGAATATTATTAATTTTAATTTATTAAAAACTTTGTATTAACCAATTCTACTACCGTCTACCGCTTTCGATACCACTGTATCTTCGTCAGGACGGACGCATACTAACTAGCCATTACTCATTATAGTAAAAAATATATTTTGTGAACGGGGGCGTGATTACAGTTACTGTAACAAGTAGACGTATATTCGTAAGGACAGACGCAAGTCATTGACAAGTAGACATTGAAATGGAGAATATATCAAGTAACGGGTTATTTATAAAATTTTATTTTATTTTATTATTTAACCAAGATGCGAACACGGAATACGTTTCACATCAATATTCTTACTATTTTCAAACTAAGCTAAACGCTTGTGCTATGAAAATAGGATTAACTTGCTGGTCTAGAGCGAGGTTCGAACCCGCGACCTTTGGATCACGAGGCGAGAGTCCTGACCACAAGACCAACAAGCTACTCATCTTTTATGTAGCATATCTTCTTAACTATTTTTTTAGGACATGGTTGATTCAACATTAATTACTGTGGTCTATCTCTGTTACGACCTGTATAATAATTAAATTTACTTCACAGAAATGTGGTGAATTCCCCTGATAAATACCTTATGTGACATTTTTCCTGAAATCGAGATATCACGCGTCTTCACGACGATTCCGCGGAACGGGTAAAACATTAAGGTAATTGTCGGCGTTCAATTGTGAATCCACCTTGCGGCAGGTGCGAGCTCTTGCTGGATGCCGATCACGTACGTTCCCATAGTCTAGCTGACGGTGGTGACAACCGACCTGATGGACATTTGAATTAACGTTCAAAAGCGAAAAAATAATAAAACACTTAAGAAATGGTAATAAAAAATGTTGAATTCCAAACCGCGACGGATGTGGGAAGATTCAAAAGCGGTGTATTCTGCAGAAGAATTAGCGGAAAAACAGTTTTACTTAATTAATGTGCAATAGATAAAATAGATTCAGCGTGACTGTCTGAAAATCTGTGACGGATAATTTAATTGGGTGGCGGGTGGTATTCCCAGAGAAATGTCTGTTCAAACAGAAAAATCGAGAATTTTGTTTTCTGTATTATTATTATATATTTATTACTTCAATATTGAAATCATTTCACCAAAACCAATAATTAAGCATCTATCTTCTAAATTCAGTGTTCTTTATTTCTTCTCATAAAATTCTTTTTATATTTTGAGGCAAAGAAGTTTCACTGCAACAGTTTATACACTCGATTATTTTCAAAAGATATATTTTTCCACTGACAAACAAAAATATTGGAAAAACACATCTAAATACTAAGGAGTCAGATAGCAATTGAAATGTTTGAATAATCATTGTTTTTCTGAATTTTCGAATAATTTATTCGAAAACGATCACATTCTTTAATTAAAACAAGTTTGCATGTACATATAGTCTTAAATTAGAATCATTAGAAATATGTAAAATAAAAGTTAAAATGTCATAAATAACTAACTAAATTTAACCATCAGTCCAATTCTAAAAAACATGTCCAATAAAATTTTTATGTCATTTTTTTAATGTCATTTTACCTATTTTTATTATGTCTATTTTTATTACCTATGTCTATTTTTTTCTTTAATGTCGTTTTACCTTATCTTTCATCATACTATTTTTTACGTTTTTTAGTTAGGTGCTAGAATTAACAAAACTTATTTTATGTTTAGGTTCATGATTATAATATTATGTCAGATAAATATGATCTTGATGCAGGTAATGCATTTTACGAAACCGATTAGTTTAATAAATAAACTCAAGTAATTAAAATAAACTTTTAATTTATTTAATTTCAATTGGATTATAAGTGCACACCCGAATGACTTGTGCCGGTCGCAGGTGCTGCATCTAGCACGACAGATGGACATATAAATATACTATTTATGTATCATTGTCTGATGACATTGAAACAAAGTTTATACTAAATAATGCAGAAGTTCAGAGACAAAAAAAAACAATCGACAACGCCGCTTCACTACGCCTCATGAATCACACACGTTAAGAAAATATAATTATATGAATCCATATTAATGACGAGAATCGTTCGATGGATGCTAATAGGTGATCGCGTCACCGATGACATCAATACGGCAACGGAGACGCTGCTACAAAATCCGTCCAAAAAAGAGAATACCACCTTATTTGCACATTGATATTACCACGCGGACCTCTGCGGGGTCTCGGGGACCGCGACCACCGAGGAAAAGGAGGAGTCTCCCGCGAACGTCCTAGAAGTCGCGCCAAGAGGGCGATCCCCGTTTCGACGAGGCGCCCGACTGCGACCGCATTTTCGGAGAGGCTGTAGACTCGCCAGGTTCGGATGCTCTCGCTACGGTCGTGGACGATTCATAACCAGTTTGGCCGCAAAAATATCGAAGGAATACCACGCTGGAGTGGGCGAGCGCTGGCTCCGTTGCAGAGGGCAATTTAGAATTTATTGCAAACGGATCCAGTATTTATTACGAACAATTAAATTCATCACCATTTATGGATTGTTGTGAAGATTAAATCCGCGCGATGGGATATAAACGCATTAGTATTAATTTATTATATTATACAAGTTCTGAGCCTGTATATAATATCGTAGCGCTTCCGTTTCATGCACGTCAATATTGTAACAAGAACATTAAAATGTAAAAGCACACTACCAAATTCACCTAACGATGCCCAGGAAAGATAGAATTTGCAATGAGGCAGGTTTCATTAAAGGCTTGAAAATATTTAAGAGAAACCTGCTTCCGATTTTAAGATGTTTATATAGCTGTAAACTCGTCAAAAATGACGATACTTTTACATGCCGGTTTCTAAAGAATAAGTTTTTAATTATTTATAGCCGACACCCATGAAATAATGACTTTTACCGAAATATTTTAATCTTTCTTTTAGATTTCCCCTGCCGGCAGTTAAATGTACCTACTATTCTAAACCCTGGCGATTGGGCGGAAATGGTTCGTGACTTTGCTAAGTCCAGTTCAATATCGTTTTTTAGCGTGAATTCGAACGAAATTACGGGCGTTACACGAAGTTACGGGAACAGACAGACGGACAGACGGACGGACGGATAGCGGGGCAGGACGTGCATAGCGAGAGCAGGCAACGTGCATCCGGTGGGCAGAAAGTTCTAAGAAATGGATTTTATTCCTTTTCTTTCCTTTCTCCCTTCTTTTTTTATAACATAGATAACATGTTCATCAATGATGTAGTCCTATCCTATGAAATTGATTAATGTAAAAACACTGTATGAATTTTTTTTAGTCATTGAACAAATTTAAAAAAAAAAACATATGAGATATAAATAAGAAAAAACTTACTTAAAAAGTGACTCAACTTTATAAATTTAAATTTTACTTCTTTATTAAGACTGAATCATGAATGTGTCATGTTTATGGTGACAAATCTGTTTTATTTTCTAATCTAAAATTTAACTGCAACTGATTTTTTTTTTTAAATAATAAATACTGTTTATTTCTGATGATATCATCAAAAATTCTATATCATTTGTTTGTTAATGGTACTTTGTACCGTATACCAGAATTTAAGGTTAGTGAAAATATAGTACGTGCGTCAATAGTCCGATGTTTTACGATTATATGATACGAGGAAACAGGTGGAGGACAATCACATAGTTCACTAGTTACAGTGAATAATAAATGAGGTACAAATCATTAGTTTTTTTAGTCATAGTAAAATAAAAATATTTACAGTTCGAGTTATCCGTGAGCGTTCCAAAAAATATTTTTTTTCTCGAAGATTCTGCGGGATAACTGCAAAACGAATCGAATTGTAATGTCTGCGTGATAAACAATGAGTGTATTGAAATAAACTTGAAAGAATGGAATGCGCATAAATTAAACGTGAATAATGACACAAGCCTTGAAAAACCGAATCGACACTAAAAAACCCGCACTAATGGAAAGGCTCGTGTCGAAAGGAAAACTCTTCAAGCGTAAAGGAGAAAAAACAATTAACTTCAAAATGTTCCAGGAGATTAAATCACTATAAATAAAATTTTCCTTGTCCATTAGTGATGAGATAAATCGTAATTGGTGTTGTACAGATAAAAAAATTTGCGAGACAATTTTAACTATGGTTGATGTATTAGCGAGTGATTACTCGCCGAATCACGAATAAATACAGCTACCAATCATGGTCACTAGAACACATCTTCGATGTGCGATTTCTGAAATAATTTATTTAAATAAAAATCAACACAAAGCCTTTCTTTCTGTCTCGTACACTCGTTTTTTAATTGCGTTTAGTTTTACGCCAACGCACCCTTCACCTCGGGCTGAATATAATAAGAGGAGTGTTTCAAGAGTCATTAAGGCTGGCGCCTGGTTTGCAAACACTTTGCGAAAGACTACTACACTTTCAGTGAGAAACCGTCTACTCGCACCAACAGGGATTTAAAAAATATATAGGTATACTAGCTGGTCATACCCGGCGTTGCACGGGTTAAGGATTAAGTAAAAAATAAGTTTGTAAAAAACAAAGGTTCCCCTGTTCTCTAAAAAACAATGTTTCCATGTAATGATAACATATTACAGTTATGTTACATTATGTAACATAACTGTAATACTTAGATATATGGTATTATAAACTTTTTTGTAGATATTAATGTCCTTTATAAAACTGAAGCACATCACTTTGACCTATTGTCAAAAATTTCCGCCACGTACGCGATATAAGTTTTTTTTTGGTATTTTTTTCACATGTTGGGTTACATTACGGAAATTTTCATACGGATTTCTAATTTTTTTAAAATATTCTATAGCCTATGTTCATTAGAGATAATGTTAGATTCTAAATGTGAAAGAATTTTTCAAATCGGTCCAGTAGTTTCGGAACCTATTCAATTCAAACACACAATCAAATCTTTCCTCTTTATAATATTAGTATAGATTAATTATATTATCAATATCTTCTAAACGATCTTAACAGCTAGACATGCAATATGTCTATCTAGAAGCTCGTCTGCAACTTCACAACATAACTTAGGCTATACAAAAATATTTTTTAAAACAACATTTCAATATATTGTAAATACATTAGTTGTTTATATTGATAATCCCCTCATAAGGCGAAACGTGTCTCATAAAATTAAATAAGTGGAACTAGAGAACAAGTGTGTTTTTATTTTCATATGTAAGATTTTTTTCTAGTTTTCATTTTTATAATTCGAATTTATTAATATAAATAATCTATAATATATTCGTGCGATAATTTTAAATCTAATATATATAACTTGTTAATAATATATACTTTTTATATTTTTATGCAATAATGTTTCTAATTTTTCAACCATAAAAAGTGTATTCTGTAAACTTGTAGGTACTTTAAGAATGTTCTTAGGTTTTCACGGCCACTCAGAATCTTCAAGTTTGTGTTTACTGGGGTATTATGCCGTGTTGTTACGACCTTTCGGGCCGACGTTTCGGATCCCATTGCAGGGTCCATCATCAGGGCTGATGTGATGTGTGTACACATCAGCCCTGATGCTGGACCCTGCACTGGGGATCCGAAAACTGTCGCCCGAAAGGTCGTAACAACACGCATAATACCCCCCGTAAACACAAACGTTGAAGATTGTAGGTACTTTATTTGTACACACAGATTAATTTATCCTGATTATTACGTCCTGTTTATAAAATATGTATTGAAATATTATATTAATATATTATTATTATTTATTTATTTGGCATTAACTTTACGGAATGACACGATTGATTTATATATAAATAAAATACTTGTATAAGACTAGACTGTTTATATTCTCACCTTTAGATGGGAACATCTGACGTTCTCGAAACTAGTAGTGTATACTTAAACTCAAAAGTGGTCTTATACAAGTGTTTTATTTATATATAAATTAAACTTTTGATTCTATTCCATTATTTGATAATCTCAGGAAACTTCACTGGTCACATTAAAAAAACTCTATAGTATAGACACATTGTGTATTAAACTGTACTTTATGTTTCCTTATTCGCTGTTTCATGATTCTAATTTTAGGTCATGTTCTTCTATTTCAATATAATTTATAATTTTAATAAAAAGCTTTGCTTTTTATACTTTTAATTTTTTTTATTAGATATTTTTATTTATCAACGAATCATCGAAGCTACTCAGCTGCACATTCAGCTTTTATTTTGCCAGCGTTGATTCGAAGTAGGGGTCAAAGATCATAAATAATAATAATAAATAAATAATAATAATAAATAAATAAATAGGGAGAACGTTGATGGATCAGAATGAGATTATGAAGATGAATGTAAAATATGTATCAGACCTTATTTACATTTATACACTCAATGGCCATTTAGGAAAACAACAAAACCTTATAAATAACAAGAAACCAACGATCACGAACGATTCGGGTATGAAATGTGACCGTCTGACTATGACGGGCCAGGCAAATCAACCGGCAGCCTCGTGACTGGTGTGCTCAAGTGGCGCGCTGGAGACGTGACGATTCATCTGGCCGAATGGATCTGCAAGGATTGGGGGCCGTTTTCACTTTTGTCAGAGGAATTTCTTCATCATCAAGTGGGCGAGGAAAGAAGAGATATGCACCGTCATTAAAATAATGTCTTCATTTGAGGAAAAAATACTGAAGGACGTGTGAATGAATCGAGAAACCTACTGGCACTTTAAGTACCCCAATTATAATAATTTCGCTGTCTGTCTGTCCCCGTAACTTCGTGTAACGTCCGTAACTTCTTTATAGTATTTTATTTCTTTACGATTAAAAAAAAAATTAGATTTTTTACCGTGTTTTTGACATGTTATATATAGCTAGTTATATGTAATATGCGTATTAAACTATTATTTTATTTTACATGTCCATCCTCGTGGAGCTCCTCCTCCGTGACTGAGATGAAACTTTCCCTGACACGTTAGTTCGAGACAGAAAAGAAGATCTTGTAGATATTTCATTTCTATGACTGTAAATAAAAATAATAAATTAAGGCGATCGTCTGACAATGCTAGCGAAATTCACTACCTTTTTTCATAACTTTTCTTGAATTTTGTACCTCATTTTTGTATCGAGAGGTATCAAATTATTTACTCATTATGTTCCATACATTTTAAAGACGTACAAATTTTAGAAATGAAGAAAATTGCTCCACTTTTTGGGATTTATATGACTTGTGACATATCTTTTTACAATAATATTACAAAGCAAACGATTATATTCAATTATTAAAAATTATTATATTTGTATTTACAGAATAATATGTACATATTTACATTGCCAGACAATCGCCTTAATGCTCTCGAACTGGCTCTTTACTCGTACATTTTCATCCTTTTTAAATACACAAACAAATAGACAAACGCGGAACTTCCAGCGCGGCCCGCAGTGGAGAGTGATTTCGGGACGTTCGTAGAGTTACTCTACGAACGTCCCGAAGCTACTAGTATTACCCGAAGTACTAAAGCAAAGTTGTTATGTGGACAGCGATTGGACGCCAGCGAGCGGGGACGAAATTGCGACCATTACCGTTAAGAATTTAGCGTTATGCAATTGAGTAATGCGTTGTGCATGCTGTGGTAAGAAAATTTTTTCAGTGCACCGCAATTTTGTGCGTAATCGTGTTGAAATTTGAAAATCTTTTTTTTTATGTTTACAGCCTTACTTTACTTTGTGTGGACATAATTACTCATTTATAAACACTATTCAACTTTGTATAAACTATATTGATCCGTTTCGATACCACTGTATCGTCGTCACGACAGGCGATAATTATTGTGCATCGGCAATAATAATTATTCAGAATTCGCAATTCAGCTTTTAGAGATCAACCACACATTAAAAAAAAGCATGGCAATATTATATAAAAATAAAGAGGCCTTAAGTATACATACATACATAGGGTTTCTCAACACTGAATCTAATATTATAAAAATCGATTGAATTTGACAAATAACCTGTTATTTAATACATTCTCATTTTAATGTCTTCCTGGAAATCTCCACCCGGAATGATACCACGCCCCACCCGACAATTGATTCCTTAACATATTTTAATTTACGGACAATTAATACGAAGATAGTGTTATCAAAATCGGTCGACCTTTAATTTTTTTTAAATTAATGTCCGACGGATGAATCAGTCGTACCAAATCATTTGTGCATGACGCACGGTTTTCGAGAGTGCTGTGCCCCGACTCGGTCATTATCCCGTGTCCTCGGAGATGAGGATGTCCAGCATCCTAATGATAAGGCCTTGACGCAGCGTCCGGTTCCTACGCGAATCCTAATCGTGTCCCAGTTATCGCACAAAAATAAATCACGCTATTCATCAACACAATATTGCCTAAAACATATTTTGTAATAAAATATGTTTTAGGCACTTTATAAATTTGTAGAAAGTCTGGTAATAGAAAGTGTATTTATTACCAGTGGATTTTTTTTAAATGTAACAATTATACCTAACTATTATTGAACATTACTTGATCTAATGCTATTTTTCTATTATTTTTTATTAATCAACGCCCTGCACTAATGGGCTTTTACAAGAAAGATAAAAGGATTTTTGCATACCTAACATAAAACACGTTTTACAGTAAATAATTAAAAAACAATAATAAATCAAATATATTTAAGATAAATGAACAATATAAAATGTAACAATATAAAATGAAGAATATATATAAACAATGATTAGTACACAAGCAAACAGTAATAGTTAGAAATCTTTAACAATTTAACAATTTAATAATAGAGTAAAATAAAGATAATTAAATCAATATACCTGATAAATAAGATAAGAAGATAAAATAAACCAAAAAAAAATTATATAAAAGATAAAATCAAAACATATTTAAAAGGGGAATGAATAATAATTAGGACACTTTAATTCCTGGGGAACAAAACAATAGTAAAAATGTAGTCCATTAAACTGTAATTAATCTTGTTGGTAAGTATATTCTAAGTCTAAGTATTTATTTTTTATTTCCCATTCATTTCAGATAGTTGTCCCGATTCTATGCATTTCGCAGTTAATTAACATAAACAGGTAAGAATTAGTCTTCTTCAATGATAGCAAAATAATTTTTGTTTATATTAATGTTTTTTTGTATATATTAATAAAAAGAAAACACTTTTGTATAAAACCACTCTTTATTTATTAGTTTATTAAATTTTATAATATTAAATTTTAGAAAAAATAAAAAACAAATTGAGTTACAAAAGGAATTTACCATGGAAATGCAGATCTTACAGATTTCGTGTAGTATTTTATTGAATTTTTAAATTTTAATAATAAATTTTGCATTTCTTCGCGACGTCAAGACCTGGGGAAAGACGTGGTTCCAAGACAAAACACCGAGTATTGTTCTTTATCGGAGGCTGTGCAATGCAGCAGTTGGGTGGGCGCCGTCGACCGCGCGGCATTCCAAGGCTATCACCGTCAGCAAGAACGGCAACATTATCTCCGAGGTATTTGGACCAGCGCGGCGGGAGCGCACGCGTTATGGGCAAGTACGCGTGCAGAATACCGGGAATTCATTAATTACATTGGTTTCTGTACGAGGAGTAATATTTCACCATTCTGCACATTTAAACACGGTTTAAATATGAACAGTCGGTTGCGGGGCTAGAGAACCCGAGGAGCGAGTTGAATGAACCACTCAACAAGGACATTAGTTCGAGTTCCAGCAAAATATACGACATGGACGAACGACGAAGGCGGCCCTCGTAGCGCAGTGGATGTGACACATTGAGGGTTCCAGGTTCGATTCCCGGTGAGGTCATAATTTAAACCATGTGATTTACTCGAGCCTGGGTGTTTTGTGATGTATGTCGCTTCCGTAATTGGGCCTTTTGGCCTGTTGAAGCGTAAAAAAAAACAAAAAAAAGATGCGATGCTTAGAGAGAATTACAGCGCTAAGAGTACCACATTATAAAATGGTACCCGGTAATCAATATATATATAGAATATATATAGATAATTAGAGATAGATAGTAGATAGATATATATAGATATATATATATATATAAGATATATATATATATATATATATATAAAGAAACCTATGTTTCCCTATCCGCCAAGTTTTCTCCACAACCAGATACTACCACCCCCTGGTGGTTATGGTGGTGGATAGCCCTTAGTGTCCCATTGAGAATGTGCGAGTTTAGTGGGGATGGCTGAACGTGGGTGGGAGTGGGTGACGAAAATGTGCATTCTAGCACATTGTTTTGTTATGGGAAGGCCGCAAATGCTTCAGATTGTTTTAAAATAGGCGCGCTGAGTGTGTTGGTGAGTCAAGAAGGTTCCGGAAAAACCTGCTCTAGAAAGTTCTAGAAAATTCCCGAAAGTTCTATAAGGTTCTAAACTGAGTGGCGGAATGTGTCGGTTTGTCTAGAAGGCTCCTGTACATTCGATAAATTTCTTAAAAGTTCTGGAAGGAGAAGGTTGGCGAAAGTTCTATGACGATCCAAACAGTGTACTAAAAATCTACGCGTGCGAAGCCGCGCGGGCACAGCTAGTTACCTAATAATAAAAAAATAAAGGAAGAAGAATATTAATCTGGGTGCGAAAAATACTTATGAGTAAAGTGGACAAGTTCTGTTACACCCTGCATATAGAAAGAATAGTTACTTAATTCACATTAAATACAGATTGACTTTTTACTCGACTCGTCGATTACGAAAGAAATATTTGATGACAATATTTTATACTATGGTAGATGGTAGGTCGAGGCCCGCTGTAGTTTCAAGCCATCCGCATCGACCAATAAGGGGCTCAATGCGGGCCACGTCAATCAACCAATTAGTACAGCCACCATTCAACCGATTAGTACAACCACCACTCTTTCGCCAACCGCCGTAGACTCTACCAGCACTATCTGTCGTGCTCCGTATTATTGTACTCCCATTATTGTATGACTTAATCATCAATAAAATCGACAGTATAAATTGTGAGTATTTCCCTGTGCCTCCACCTATCCTGCCCTAGCTTATCACACACATCTTCACAATAAACTTAAGCGCATTCAAACAATTCACACAGTATGCCTTCAGCGCCACACGTGCCCATCGAGATTCATGTCTCTTACATGTGGACATGATCTCATAATGCATAACACGGACCTTCAGCATCATTCGTCTCCATACTCAACTACAATAGCCTATTTACCCTGTACAACCTCACATATGTTACAATACTATTATGCATAAAATTTAAGGGCATGTCGTGCCTGTGTTTATGCTTAACTAAATAAAATAAAATTTGTTAGGTCGTCGTCACTATCGACACTACAATTGCTGGGTCGGCCTCCTCAATCATTGTTCTAGATTGATCCCTCGCAAGGGTTCACCTGTCACATGTCGCGTACCTACCATCCGTCGAAACAACGCGTCAAATTGCCGGAAATTATGATGCCAATAAATCAGATACAAACGTCAAGTGTCATTTTAAAGGCAATAACGCATTGTCAACACGAGCGAGCAGTGACGCACGGTCAGACCGACAGCGGCGGTCGCGAGAGAAAAGAAAACAACTCATCGAGCGAAACGTTGCGTGAGTTTTGTTTTGCAACTCCGCCGAGTCGCACATTATTACTCAGCCATTGTTCTCAGTCTCCGTGTCGAGACGCCGTGAGAGATGTACCCGTGACGTCATCGGGGATGGCCCGTGACTCATGCTCGGGGTGACGTCACGACCACCCTCTCAGAGGGAATTACAAGCGTCATCCCTGTGTGATGAATAGAAGTGGAATGCGATATTTATTTTTCTTCTTCTACCTAGAGTGAGAATTTTCAGTGACTAAACATGATATGATGATATGAAGAATAATATCGCGCCGCGAGTGCAAGATATCCATCACCTTTCCAAAAAATTCATTCTGATGGGGTAAAAAGTTTTTTGTTTTCGTAATTCAAACACTACCGTAAGCATTAAAAGTGAAACTTTTGCATATCAAAATATCTTAATTGTTTTCATATTTCTTATGTACTTATAACAAAACAGTCACATTTTAAAAGGTATATTCTTGCATTCAATTCAATTAACTAACTAACTAACCATCACGCCGTTTTCCCGCAGGAGTAGGCAGAGAAGACAGAACGCCAAATTCATCTATCATAGCGCACCACTTTTGCTTCGGCTGCATTCATACATCTTCTCATGCAAGCTCTACGGATGTTGAGGGTTCAACACTCACCCCATACATTTCCTTAACCATCCTTTCCTCGCTCATACGTTCTACATGACCGAACCATCTCAGCACTCCTTTCTTCATTCTGTCTACCACACTACAGCCAGCATTAGATTTACTTCTAATTTATTCATTCCTCACTCTGTCGGCCAAAGATTTCCCACATGAGCGCTTTAGCGACCGCATTTCCACCTCATCCAATCTACTTTTATCCCCTTTTTGCCAATCAGAGTTGGCACTAGAACGTCATTATGAAAGAAAAATATATGAAAGGCAAATGTATTCTTTTCACTGTAAAACAATTGTGGAAAATCACACAGAGATGATCTTATGGTATGTAGTAGAGCTAACGATGCAAAAAAATATGATTTTTTTTATTCAAAAATGTTTTTTTTGGAAAGGTGATTCTTGCACTCGGGGTGTGATATCCTTGTGATAAGGATATAATATTCTTTATTTACCAGGGTTACAGGATAACAGTCTTATACATGCTTACCATAAATTTGCAATATTCAGTCATAACGAGGACCTACGCATGTCACATGATATTGCACGGCGTTGACCTTGGAACTCACGCACTGTACCTATACATGCGTGGAAATTTTTATCTCATATAATTAGTGTGTTTACATCGTAACTCTTCATTTAATTTTCTACATTATTTATATTTCTTAAACCATACAAAGTGTATTCTGTAAAATGTTACATTCCTAAATTTTATTAAAAAATATACTGTCATGTCACACTATGATTATCTATCAGGATCATCAACGACCTGCTGATAATCTATATCTGTATCGATGATTGGTAACTGATGATTAATGGCATTTCGACGGTCAACCATCGATACAGTTAAATGTCAGTTACCAATCATCGATACAATGAGATACAAATCACAATAACGGTGATTGTGCATCCGGTTAAAATAACGATTTTGACCATCACTAGTGTCTTGTAGATTACTTTTTTCTGTTCAATGATATTAATTAGAATTATTTTAGTAATATCATTAATATACGTTCAGTTGCTTTGTGCTGATAACATGCTAATTATAATTTTTGATAAAATATTTCCAATAAAGGCCACCTTTCAAGCCTCTCCACACTGACGGAATAGATCGTTACCCACTGACTGCATGTAATTGACTTGTAATTTACACCTATATATGGAGGAACTGCAACTCTACAGTCGAGACAAAAATAATACTCAGTTGTGTATATATTACAATGTTTGGTTGGTGTATATATTACAATTTTAAATAATATTTGAAAAATATCATTCAATTAAAGAAATTTATAGCATTGAGAGATAAGGAAGAAAGACGATAGGACGTTAATTATATAAAATATTATAATATTATGCAAAACTAATCCAATGATTAATTCGGCAATTTTAGTTTTTTAAATATGTAAATTCCAAATCCCAAACAGGCTTTCTGTATAGATCACCAATACAGCTATAATTTTGTATTAGACCAACAATACGCAGGAAGTCAAGAAAAATGTCATCACACTGACCTAGAAGGGTAGGTCGTCGGCATGGTGGTTATGATTCTCGCCTGGTGATCAAGTGGTTCGAGCTCTATTCAGAACACCAGCAAGTTAGTCCTATTTTTATAATTCTTTAGTAATGTCTTATTATCATCAACGCCCTTGTGGGCTTTAACATAGTATTATAAAAAACGTAACGCTGTTCCCGCATCGACGTAGTGATTCTAATATTATGTGTTCGAAGAATATTTTTTCTTCTTCTGTATGAAGATATATATCTGTATAATATTATATAAAGTATGGGCAAACGATAGGTCGTTCCATTAGTACGGGTAATGCAATCGGAGAACCGCCTCAAGGTGAGTCCGCTGACTCACGAGGGGCTGTGACGTCACACGCCCTACGCACGGTCGCCCCGGGCTCAGAGGGGTAAAGATACCAAAAGCAAAAGCTTTGATTGAAATTTGTTCCTTTCCTACGTCACACTAATTGAATGAGTTAAAAAAATAGCGATACCACAAGCACAGAAATTAATACAGAATTGAATCTTTGCACATTATGTGCATGTGAATCTGTGTGAATCAAGTAGTTTTTTTCTATAATTACCCGTGTGCCTTATTGCCTGCAATATTCAACAGAGAACTCGGATATCTAACTGCGACGATATACCTGCATACGATGAATACCGAAGAGAACCCGAATGTTATATGCGTGTCATCTTTATCAGAATTAAATCCTGGCCACATTACCACTGATCAAAGAATCGGCTCAATCGGTCCTAAAGTTGTATGAAGTTAAAAACTCGGGTCATCGATAAAAATAACATTTAAAAGATTAAAACATTTTCGAAATTAATGTCGAATATGAGGGTTGCAGTTTGAAGGAAAATCTGCAAATTAACTTGAAGTGTAGATTTCCCTTGTTTTTAAGAGCTATTTTTTGTAGCAAAAATATTACATACAAATGGAAAATCAATAAGCTTTCCTCAAATCAACCCTAATCTCTCGGGGCCGACCGAAACCACATAAGCAGAGCGCCGAAATATCCAAGTACCGAGTGTAATCAGCCAGCTATAGTTCGTAAATGGGTTAATCGCATTCTGAAAGTTTTCCATCGCCGGGAGTAGGTCAGCGTGCAATTACCGCTCCGTGGCTCGTCGTGTCGAGTGCGGTGCGGGTGCAAAAACGTGTAAACCTCCGTGCTGCCCGGCGCGAGCATTGTTCGCGGGCTGGGGCTGCCGGTGCGGCGGTGCCTTGACCCGCCACTTCCAACTTTGATCACCTCTGGCCAACAGCCCGGCCGTCACCAGCTCGCGGAGGGCGCGCGTTTCTCCGATTTTGTTGGACCGAACGACTGCGCGGTTGATGGTCGTTAGGAATCTACGTTATAATAGGCAATGAAAGAACCATTAGCAATTCAGATTCGAGGCAATCAAGTGAGCATTTGCGAAGGCGCATTCTTCAGATTAACATGTTTGTTAATATTCTGGATTAAAGGAGATTCTCTTCCCGATTTACGTGACTGTGAGTGTATTAGGAATGATGAACGAACTCGAGCAAAGTACTGTGCAACACAAAAATGTACATCGCATGATATCCGGAAGGCTTCGAAATTCGACGTTCAATCCGTTCGTTGATAATGTTTTAAAATATTTTTTCGGCCAATCCAACGACTCTCCTCCATTTTTTCCTGTCAGATTCAAATCTTTAAAGATCGAGACCAACTGAAGCTATCCATGTCTGTTGTGTGTTCTAGCTAGTAGCAAAAACTTCGGAGAAACTTCATTTAATTTAGAATATTATATATTAAATATAACATATACGATTGATGGATTTGGCGTTAACGTTGTAGAGATCAATTATACAGGATCTCATAGTTAGTAGCAAAAATTTTACAGGTGGATTCCTGGCTTGATAATTAGTCTAAAATGTTTAAGCAACCGTTTAAAATTGTTTTTTTTTTTTCTAAGTTAAAAATTCATAAGTAGCAATCGTATGCTCCAGCATAGATAATGTAGTGAGTAAGGCATTTGCAAAATTATTAAAATATTATTGAACTCACGTACCTAGAGGTAACAAAGTTAATGTTTTTACCTAATTAAATGATCATAACATATCGGGTTCATTTATTTCGATAATAATGTCGTATTTTTACAAAATGAACTCATACGCATTTAGCAACATTTTTAAAAATTGATCCAAGCGCAATCCGTGTTGTGTATATCGAGGAAGTGGACGGCGCGGGTCGGAGGTCTCCCGGTGCGGGCGGTACCTTGCAGCGGGCGGCGGGATCGATATCCGGCGGCGACCTGTTCTCACGACCCGACGTAAACAAACCCGCGCACGCACGAGGCGGGTCCCGTGACGTCACGCGCGCCCGCCCGTGCGTCACCGGGAGGGGAGCTTGGGGAAGGTCGCGTCCCTCCCGGCCTTGAGGGGGCATCCGGGAACGGGAACATTTTGGAAAATAAAGGGGGAAATATTGTTATATTGCCGGTGCAAACTAATTTTATTCAATTTATTTTACGATCCTACCTTCCGGTTTATTGCGGCATGCAATAAATATTAGTGCTTATTCCATATCGTTTTTTTTTTATTTACAAATAGTTGTGGATAAATGTTAATTTTATCAGTCACTAATAATAATAATGGGCTGTGTTGCACACTTCAGATTTTACAAAAACGGATGTTTTAGACTTGCTACGTTTTTCACATTTTTTTTTTCAATTCAGTCCATAACAAACTCTATACACGGCCAGCTTTCACAGAATTTAAAAATGAAATACTCGGACCCGATGAAAAAAAAGTTTTATTTTTTAACAAACAAAGCATCAACAAAACGTTTTTGATTAATTTTATAGTTTTGGGGGTAAGGCCCGAATTCAGAGTCAATCAATACTTAGATTATTTAAAGGTTAAGTAAGGTACGCCTTAAAAGCGTAATTTTCAATACAAAATAACACTTTTAAGGCGTAGGTTAACCTTTAAATCATCTAAGTATTGTCTCTGAATTCGGGCCTAAGTTTATAGAACTCCATAAAAGAAAGATTATTTTTTGTGGAACGTGTACGCAAGCGTACTACAGCGAAATCCCGAGAACATTTTATTTTATTTACTCGCTTTGATCTTAACGAAAAAAATGAAGGGGAGAGGAGAGAAATAATAATTGGGAATTGAGACGAGGGGACACGACGGGGAAAATATGCTCAATACAATGAAAGGGGGGGAAACGCAGTAAAATAGAAATGGATGAAATTATAGGGTAAATATTAATTTAATTGCAACGAGGATAGGTATGCACCATAGTATTCTGTTAAATAAAAACCACAAACTGTCTAAGCACAAAAAAATTGGTTCAAATTTCTGCAAAATTTAAAATTGTTTTCTTACTTACTTACAAAAGCGAAATTCGTTTCAATAAAATTTAAATAAAATAAAATGACTTATATTAAAGGGAATGAATTATTCATATTAAATATAAGTTACTGTAATGATAGTCCAACGTTTTACAAAAAAATAAGTCGGAAATATTGAAAAAAAAAATGTAAATTTTGATGTCGCATATCTCTATAACTTTTGATATATGGCCATGGTTGCTTGAATATATTTGACTCATAATCAAGGCAGGAATACAGTCCTGCGAAGTTATTAATATTTTCCAAATAACTCTGTATATATGTAACAAAGAAAATAAATATTTAAAATAATAATAATTGTTTAGATCAGCGTTTCCTAACCTTTTTAAGCCACGCATCCTTAGGAAATCACGTACAATTTTCAAGGACCCCTTAATAAAAAACCAGCAATAAATTTCAGACCACTCATTTTAGTACAAATACAAAAAAAAACTTGTTTATAAAAAATACGTTAATAATAATTAACGTACAACAGCAACACCAACATTGACATTAATTAACGGCTAATTAATGTGAAGGTTGGTGTTACTTTTTTGCAACTAAATTAGTGATATTCAGGTTGATGCTACTACTAAGTTGTAATCTCAAATCGCAGCGTTTACGAGACTTTTGGTGGCATTTATTTATTATTATTGTTAAATGGTCCAGAGATGAGACTGCGGACCCCCATACATTTATTCGTGGCACCCACCCAGGGTCCGCGGACCACAGGTTAGGAAGCACTGGTTTAGATCATCACTACGAAAAACACCAAATATAAGCCATGGTCACGACGAGGTATTTAGTGAACACCAAACGTTCGTGATCATTTCCCGGCGTGTCAAGGGATACTTCTACCAGCGCTGATCCAACCATCAATCCGTCTGCACTTTCTGAGCATCAGCGAAAAAGTTTCACGTCCCGCTGATTGCCATTTAAGTGACCAGCATCTGCGGCGGATCGCGGAGATGAATCATGGCAGCTGGGTCGGAATCTATTGCCGTTTTAAAAAGGTTATGTGAGCGATTAGAGGTCGAAGCTGGGGGAAAATGATGCCTCGCGAAAAGCGGCTTATTCGTGTAGGTGGGATAATCGTTACCGTGGTATTGCAAGGCTAGTGAGGAGAGGAAGATTAAGACTATTTCGTAAGACGTGGAAATGTGATGACGCGAACGGCGTAAAAATGCCGTGCGTCACAAGAGTAGGAAACTAAAGCCTCTACCGAAGAATAGAAAACAATCATCAGAGCTGATATGTTGTACATATTATATTGATCATCAGCCCTGATGATGGAACCTGCAATGGGATCCGAAACGTTGGCCAGAAAGGTCGAAGAAATACGGCAGAATATGTCAGAAAACCAAAACTAGAAGATTCTGAACTGCCGTGAAAACCTAAGAAAATTTGTTAAAAATTTTGCACACTAATAAAATGCGCACTTTGCTTATTTTTAATTTAGATCTTTTTAGTCAAAATTTTTTTAAATAATCTCATTTACACAAAATATATATTTTTAATAGTTGCTACATTATACACTTTATTTTTTTTCCACTCAAACCACGACGACATGATTGTCTCCACCAGCTGCGCGCGTCACGAAAAAGGACCTTTGCGGGACAGCACATAACTCCGCCAATTTTGAAATTTTTAAAATAATTTATTAGTGAAAAAAATTAAACAAAATCTGCCGTAAGCAATTATAATAAAACGAATTTTGTACTTGCAATAATTGCAAAAAATATTAATTTTTAAAAATACTATTTTTCGCCTCAAGGTGTTGTGTAACCTCTTCAATTTTCTAATCAAAATTGTTGGATCTAAAGAGGTCATAATGAATTCACTTCAAAGTATGGAAGATTCCGAATGGCAGTAAGAATCTGAGAAACTCAGTTCACTGAGACATTCCTTGTCCTACCTAGAAGTTAACGAGGCGAGTTAACGTTGCCGAGTTCAAAGAAGACGACATTTTGATGATCTCGCCATAAAGCAGTCCATTGATTTGCCTGGGAATGCGGTGCGGGGAGAACCTAGGCATGGTGAGCTGAACTGAAAAGAGTTCGATAAAACTACACCGTAATATACAAGTTTCGTGATGTTGATAATACTGTCTTTTACTCAATGTAATTAAAATATAGATAAAAAATAATAAATAAAACAATTGAAATCTGTCAATAAATAACAGAGAAAAAGAATATTGAAGTTGGTGTATTTTAGCGCGGAATAATTGACCTCCAACTCGCCTGTGACGTCACGCGTCCGCATAGCCGGGCGCCTGATGTACGCTGGGTAGGAGAATTGACGTCACGCGACTCCAGCGGACGGAACTAAATTATTCATGCGTAACGCAAATTTAAAATTCTATGACTTAATTTTTGAGATATCTTGCTTTTACTTTCAGACTTTTGTTCAATTTTAGTCAAATTTTAATTTCCATTCATTGAAAAAGAATAGGAAAGTTCTCCATTACAGCAAAAGTTAAAAAATATATGTAACGGCTGAATAAAAAAACATTTTTTTATTTTTTATTTTTTATTATTATTATTATTATTTATTTTTTTTAAAGAGATGCGCACACGGAATACGTGTCACATCAATATTCTTACTATTTTTAAACTAAGCTAAACGCTTGTGCTATGAAAATAGGACTAACTTGCTGATCTGGAGTGAGGTTCGAACCAGTGACGTTTGGATCACGAGGCGAGAGTCCTAACCACAAGACCAACAAGCTACTCTACATTAATCTTCAAAAGTTCAATGAGAATAACCCGCTATTATTAATTAAGTAGGGTGTTTTTTTAGAGGTGTAGAATTATAAAATTAAATAAAACACAAGAAGATCGTAGTAATGGCTGTGTTTATTGGCTTTATTGAAATGATAATTTTATGCCTTTAGCTTATTTTAGTGTGTCTTTTATTTATTACTTCTTATATAAATTAATTAAAAATACAATTTTGAAAGATCGTGTGCCAGAAAGTATACCAAATAATCTAATATCATTATAGTCCACTCAGGCACGTCGTTTAAACATTTCCGAAATTTTAAAACGCGGTTTTTCTAACTTTCTAGGAGAACCTTCGACAAACATATTCAACCAATGTTGAAAAGCAACACATCTAAAAAAATAAAATGAGACGATTTTCAATTTAATCGAATAGCACATCAAACACTGTTGCAGTATCAGATGAACTTGCACATTGCATCGACAGGTACATTTACTAAAAATAATCTCATTTCAAAGGGGGAGATAATACACAATGCGAACAGAGACAGGTACATCGGCCATCACACGAGAGGGAGAGAGTCACCAATATTTGAAGTGGGTGTATATTGCCAACCGTGACTCAGAGGCCGGATTCCCATTTTCCCGTGTATTTGGCTAAGGGCTTTGTGACCCCTCTCTACGTACCCCAAAATGCCAGAAACGATTCGGCTCAAATAGAAATGGAAAGTGTCATGGGCGTTTTCAAGTTGGAATTGCAGGAAAAAATAACCCGGAGGGTGACTAAATCTGATAAAAAAACTAAAGGGGTCAAATAAGAACATAAAAAACATAATGTAACGAGTTTCGATCTGTCGAGTATTATTAATTCATTTGTTGTGTGGGCAGAAGTTCGAGGTCACGAATCGATATATTTTGTTGGCATTTATGTCACGACTGTTCTCCCTTATCCTACCTACCTTTTCTCGTCAGTCCAAAATTATCCCTCGACAGCGCAAGAGGCGTAAATCGATCACCAACTCCGGATAAGAATATCGTAACCACGAGTGATATCTGGACATATCGTTGGATCCGAGCACTATTGGATGTGTAATGTTTGTGAAGGTTTCGTCGCCGTTTCGCCGATCGTGGAGCGCTATACTCATATCGGGTTCACTTCCGATTCTCTTTCGTAAGCACTTACATTTTTTCGTATCATTCCCATTTAAGAAATCCGTACTAAATAAAATACTGCTAGAAGAATGGTAAAGTTGGACAAATGGCGATAGACCAAGTTCGAGATATGATCGGAGCCTCGCTGCACATGATTCACTAAACATCGATTGAGAGGGAGACCTGACTATTTTTGTACATAAATTTGAAAGGATATGATGCAATACATTGGAATAAAGATTCAATTTCTTATGAAATACGAATAAGGTGGATACGTGGCCGTTTTGTTCTGAGGGTAAATTTTTTAAACACGCACAAAAACAAATTACGTCATTTGTATTGTCAGAAATTTCAGATTTTTTCATTTGTTTCCGGATTTTTCAATGTGATCGTTGTGGTACCTATCATGAACTGAAATTTGTACACGTGTTTTTTAAAGCATATAATCTATGGAATATTTTAATAATATTAATTAGCATTATACCCCACCAAGTTTATAAGACGGGTAAAAGGCTAGCATAAATAAATAACCGAGAGCAGAAATAGCTAGAACCCGTGTAGGAAACTCAATCGGTTTTCCTCGAAATTATGGTTACACATATTAATGGAATTTGCGACTATGAGTCAGCCCCTGCGGGACGCCGTATTTTAATGGAGAATCTAAAAGGGTCGAGAATTGCAAAAAAGAAAATTCAACAATAATTCCACAGTCACTTCTAGGGCAGGGCATTGACATAGGCGGGCTGGCGATAACCGCCAATTTTGCGCTCGGAGGACCACCGCTTCCGTAGGTGAAGAAACGGCGCTATCGTCTCGCCCCTGTGAGCTGGTCGTACGTAGTCTCGTGTGGCACGAGAGTCGGGAAATGTGCAACAGATGGACAGCGATACGCAGTCTTTGTACCTGATGTGCGTGGTCATTTTATAATTTAGTATATAGGATTGAGGCCAGACCCAGTGGACTGGAGCTAGCAAATATATTCGGTTCGAGTCGGAAGGCAAGTCAAAACAATATAAAGACAAGCTATAAGTCCAAAATTATAAAGCAATTCTCAGACCAGTTCTATTATATGGTAGCAAAACGTGGACAGAACAGAAGAAAGTGTGATAAATATTTGCGAGAGTAAGTCACAACATTTTCGGAGCTATACGGGGCAATGGAGAATCACGTGGAACCATGAATAGCAAAGATTTGTGTGACTGACCAGATACGCCTACTCCAACGTAAATCAAAACATAAACTATAAGAAAACCAACTGAACGATTTGAAAATATTTATTATTAAACATCTACTTTGTAATATTATTGAAAAAAAATCATGTCGCTAATCAATACAATCGTATAAGCCCACAAAGTGAGGTAATTTTCATTTCTAAAACACCGTTCGTTTGGTAATTGATTAATTGATTGAATAATTTAGTTTGTGTCGCTTTAGAAAGATACATGTATTTAAAATATATGCAACATAATGAATAAATTTGAATTTGATGTCATTATGTAAAAAATGTGATGCAAAATGCAAGAGAAGCTAACTAACTAGCGAAGGGAAAAACTTCATTTCAAAATGAAGACTACAACACACACACGTTCACCAGTTTGAAGACTACAAAGTGTACACTACAATTGTAGTACTACGAAATGAAGTGAAGTAAATGAAGTGAAGTAATGAAGTAATTGTAGTATTAATGAAGTGAAGTAATGAAATGAAGTAATTGTAGTATTAATGAAGTGATGTAATGAAATTAAATGAAATGAAGTATTTTTTTCCCAAATAAAAATTTAGCGACCTAAAAAAAAAAAAAGGTCGCCAGACAGATTTCTTCGTTCGATTCCAAAAAATTTTCAAACCATGGGGGGGGGATTGTTACAG
>JADDOH010003190.1:0-14873 GCA_016648135.1 Agrypnia vestita | reverse complement strand
TGTATTTCTTTATGCGAAAATAACGTATTTATAATGGCCAAAAAAATCTAATGTGCCGGGTCTCATTTTGGTACTCGATGACGTAATTTTTATCCAAAAATAGGTGTCATTATTTATCGATTACACAAAACGCTCCAGGATGATCCCAGGCAACCCTGTTTTTTTTTGATACCCATCCTACAGGGCACCACCCTTTACTGGTACTCGATGACGTAGGGTTGACGACGGTCAGCTCCTAGACTAAAACATTTTCTTTACTTGTATATACTAATTAATTATTAGCTTTTTTAAATTTTGATGTTAATTTCTATTGTTGCTCAATTGATATTTTTAATTGTGAGATGTCAAATGTGACACATCATACGCGACTAATGTAAGGCTCGCTTGTTTTTTTTCTTACCTTGCATTTTTTTTAAAACTTCAGCAGGCCAGGAGGCACAGTTACATAAGCGAAACACATCACAAAACACCCAGGCTTGAGTAAATCATTAAATTGTGACCTCACCGGTTATCGAACCCGGAACCCTCGGTGTGGGAAACCAGTATCATACCCACTGCTACGAGGGCCGCAAGCTATTATTGTCACTTATCCTGCATTAAAGATTTCCATACATTTTAAAACAAAATGTTACTTATTTGTATTATAATATGTCTTCTATGGACCTAAACAAAACGTAAAATCGAGACCTCGATTTTACGGATTACCTCAAATGAACCAATCAAATTTGAGTGTATTTTCGGGTAATCACTGGTAGCGATTGTGACATATTACAATTGCACTTAAAGTAGGCCCTTAAATGTTTTTAATGAAATATTAAAAAATTCTGAAAAACAATGAATAAAACAAATCACATGAAATTAATGTAAGTGCAGATTTAAATGTTTTTTCTGATAAATTAAAGTTATGTTTTATCAACTGCATGTCACAAATGTTGTTGTCGTTTTTTTTAAAACGTCTTTATTGAGCTTAACCTGTCGGGGATGGGAACAAATCTTGTAATCAATATTTGATACATTTCCTGACACACGATCTCTCTGAAATTCAGCAGAGAGGTATATCCCGGATGACGATATAATATTCATTCATTAGTTTTACAAAATCATTTTCATGGCTCTCATTATCTACCATTTAATAATTTGTTATATTCTTTACATTTAAGTTTTGCAAACTGATACTCTTGAGAGTATCCTGATACTATAAGAGAATTAGAAATTCTCTTATTATTTTTACTTTGGCCATTATATAATATTTTATTATCTTTGTGAACACCAATTTTTGCTTGTTACGCATTATTTCAATATTTTATGAAAACTATTTTAGAATGTATTATTTTTTTGATATTCTAACTACAAAAAGCTTAAAAAAATATACCCTTAATTAAGGTATGATTACTTATAACAGTATTTTTATATTAAAAACTTTCACAATTTGAGCGATCTTCCTCTCTAAATTATTTCATAATGCGCACCACTTTTGCTTCGGCTACATTCATACATCTTCCAAGCGTGCTCTTCGGATGCTGAGGCATTTAACAGGGCCGTCCTCCAATATTTGTAGTATCTGGTCGTGCCACGTCTTTCGCGGATTTCCTCTATTCCTGCTGCTTTCAACACTCGCCCCACATATCTTCTTAGCCATCCTTTCCTCGCTCATGCGTTCCACATAACCAAATCGTCTCAACGATCCATTCTTTGATCCACTAACCACGTTACAACCAGCATTTTATTCACTTCTAATTTGTTCATTCCTCACTCCATCGACCAAAGATGTTCTTCACAAGCGCCTTAGTGATTTTTGATCAATTTAAATTGATAAAAGCATTTATATCCTGGGAAGGAGTGGGGTATTTATATTTTTCGAAACAGAGTCAAAAGAATAACTAATCAAAATTAATTAAGATATTGGTCAAAGAGTGTAAGGTTGCTTTAAGGACTGAATATCAGAAATTCAATTTTACATACACACTCGTAGACATTTATAAAATAATTAAGTTTGTCGAGGGTAGGTTGAATAAGCAAAAATGATAGTTGTATGTTATACCTGCTCAGCAAATTTTTGGTCAAATTCTTGAGCCCTTTGTGTGACTAGCCCCAAAGTGAGCTGTTCAATGTTGGTCCCTGTTTCGAGGATCTGCGGCCTCCCGAGGCAGTCGCTGAGCGACACTGTACTTTGGGTGTTGCGACTGGAGTTCAATAATCTAAAATAAATAACAATTCAATCGTATTAAAAAAATATATATCTTTTCTAATAGAAATAACTATTTTTTTTAAATAACTAGCAGGAGATATATATTTTTAGTTTCTATATTCTTTTTTCGATATCAATCTACTTTAAATTACTTATAAACCGATTTCAAAAGCAGCAAATTCTTGTGGGGTATTCTTTGGCACCGTGCAAAGCTTATCCTTTCTGGAATTTCTAATGCTCTCTGGCATCATTTAACCAGCTTATTTCTGTCTGGAATTTCTAGATCATGCTCCCTGGCATCATATACACAGCATTTTCGGTCTAGGATTTCTAGATCTCTCTAGTATCATTTAACCAGCTTATTTTATCTGGAATATACAGGGTTATTTGGAAAACATTAATAACCTCGTAGGATTATATTCCTGTCTTAATTATGAGTCGAAAATGTTTAAGCTATTATGACCTAATATCGATAGTTAAGGAGATATGCGACATCAAAGTTTGCACTTTGTTTTCAATATTTCTGACTTGTTTTTTGACCTAATATCAATAGTTAAGGAGATATACGACATCAAAGTTTGCACTTTGTTTTCAATATTTCTGACTTGTTTTTTGTAAAACGTTGGACTATCATTACAGTAACTTATATCGAATACGAAAAATTCATTCCCTTTAATACAAGTCAAATAAAAAAATAAAAACCTTCGAATTCCAATTGGAATTTTTTCAGGGTTTTAATCGTTTTATTTAACTTGTATTAAAACGAATGAATATTTCGTAATCGATATGAGTTACTGTAATGATAGTACATCGTTTTACAAAAAATAAATCAGAAATATTGAAAAAAAAAATGCAAACTTTGATGTCACATATCTCCATAACTGTTGATATTAGGTCATGATAGCTTGAACATTTTCGATTCATAATCAAGGCAGGAGTATAGCCCTGCGAGGTTATTAATGTTTTACAAATAACCCTGTATAATGCTCTCTTGCATAATTTACACAGCTTATTCTGTTTGGTATTTCTAGATCAAAGCGACTTTTTTCAACTCTAGCAATAATGCCATTTCCATCCTCAGATCCAGTGCTTTCAAATTACCAATAAATTGTCAAAAAAAATATGATAAGAATATTAAAAAATGGCGGCCTCTGTAGTTCAGTTGGCATGACATTGGCTTAGCATAAATGAGGTTGCGGATTTGATTCCTGGTGAGGTCACAATACAATGTGTGATTTTCTCAAACTGAGTGTTTTGTGATGTGTTTCTCTACAATAATTTCCCCTGCAGTCTGCGTAGTCTTTAACTCGTCATCAGACGACAAATTGTTAATTCCATATTTTTCTATTTTTCAATAAGATAAAAAATTGGAGCTTAGCTTTTATTTCTAGCGCTCTCAATTTTTTTCGTGTAAAATAATTGTATATAATATCTAATATAGTCGGGTAGTAAAACTAGTGATTTATTAAATGAAAGCAAGTTTCCATGTTTCTAATATTTAAAAGTTTCTTCGAGAATAGTGTAGTTGATTAAAGATTCATGTGGATTGTTCGAGAGACTTCGATAATGCGCAGTTTTCATTGTACTCCCGTAACAATATTACAAATAAATAGCTTTAACCCGTCTAATATGACCTACTTTTATCATATTGTTTTGAGTTAAAGCTATGAAAATAGCGTCATCTAGCGTAGCGTCTTGGCAGCGTTAATGAAAACCATTTTTACATGGAGAATGCTGTTTTTTTTTTGCTTTTTATGCCTCATCATTATTTGTGCCATCTGGTGGCGTTTGTGACGGACATCGTTACGTGGAGAGTTATGTTTTTTTTGCTTTTTGTGCTTTATACCCCATTATTATTATATACCTCATGATTATTTGCGTCATCTGGTATCTTTAGTTCAAAAAATAGAAGTTATGAGTGTTGCAAATCAACATAAATAATTTTAAAATGTGTTGGTATAAGAGGCACAGCATCGCCTCGCAAGTATGGAGAGCGGTTCCAAGGTCAACGCCACGTATCGTACGACACTTTATATTTCGTATTAAATATTGGCCTTAATGGCGTTTGTTTGGCTCCTCGTGATGCGCTTTGTACTCGATGTTGCTTCTATTGTGTCGGTGGTTATATTTAATTGATTTTTTTGCGCTAATATGCGACACAATAGAGGCAACATCGAGTACAAAGCGCATCACAAAGAGCCAAACAAACGCCATTAAGGCCAGCAACGGCCGGGAACACCCAATATTTAATACGAAATTCCCAAAAATCATTAAGGCCAATAATGACCACAGTACCCAAATTTAGATTTTGACTTACCAGACCTCACTTGGTAATAAGCTTCCGACACGAACGGACGTGCTCGCACTGCCCCTCGTGAAGGAAATTTATTGACAAGACACCCTGAAGATGCCTGTTGTGATTCAGGCGAAACGTCGGTTGACGAAATTAATACTAAGGCTTGAATGAGATATATATATATATATAGATAGACTATATTATAATATATATAATATAGAGAGATAGATCTATATATGTTATCCAGATATATATAATATTAAAAATATACTATTAAATCGATCTTACTGTAGCTTCCCTACGATTTGGGTATGAAATTGCCTGTATGCCGCGTGGGCGTGCTCGTTGGAGATCTCTGGTCGAGCAGTACAATTGTAGTCGTTGACGAAGTCTGTCGCCTGTGGGAAGATTATCTTGTTCTCCGAAAGATCCGCAGCAACTAGAAATAAAATGCATTTTTCAATATTTAAAGTGACAGCTAATTTTTAATGTTGTCTCCTTTTCTACTTCTCGCTTTCTCTCGCTCTAGCGCGTGTGTTTGAGCAGATCGGAGTTGCATCTGCATATAGGTAAAACGGAATGTAGGTGAAACGACATATTGTTTTAATACGAGAATAAAAGAACACCTAAGATTCCTTAGAAATAATAATTTCTCAATATTAGCAAACCATCTCTTAGAGACGAGCGACACTTTTGAAACAGCGAACGGCATTACAATTACTTATTACTTATAAATGATAGAGGCCTTATGTTCAGTTAGGTTACACAATTAATAAAAGTTGGAAATCAAAATGTCCCTTAATACTAATTCTTATAATTCCTCCTCCTCTTTCAATTTTTCTGTCATTTCCACATCACTCTTCTTTTTTTTAGTTTTCTGGGATATTCTGCCGTATTTCCGGTCAAAGTTTCTGCTGGGCGTTTAAAAAAAATCAAGGTGATGAATTTAAAATACGTTAGATTTTTTGAAATTCTTCTTCCTAAAATTAAGCAATACGCGCCCTAAAAGAGCGATTTGTGACATTTTACGATAAGTTGATGAGATGTTGTTAAGAAAGGCTATGATTTTATTATACATTTACGTCATTTTCTATCAATAATGTTGATATTATAGTTATCAGATTAGGTGACTTTATAGTAAGAAGATGACAAATACTGGTCTTTGTTGGAGTTGAAATTTAGCCTCGATCAGCACTTTTTAAAATTAAATTAATAAGTGTTTATTTCGCATATACGTCGCCGAAGTCAGTGTCATTAGGTTTTTAAAGGTTAGGTTAGGTTAGGTTAGTGTATGATTTGATCAAAAAATAGTAAAAAAAACACGAAGATTACATTTCTGTGTGGGATACACCTGGCGTTACCTCCGAGAGGCTCAGCTTGCTTTTAGACGTGTGTGTTAGAGTGGCTAGTCCTCTTTTCTAGCCGTATTCTGAAATCAATATATATATATAAAATGTGCGAATTTGGTGGGGGTGGCTGGGCGTGGGTGGGAGTGGGTGATGAAAATGTGCATTCTAGCACATTGTTTTGTTATGGAAAGGCCGCAAATGCTTCAGATTGTTTCAAAACAGGCGCGCTGACTGTGTCGGTGAGTCAAGAAGGTTCCAGAAAAACCTGCTCTAGAATGTTCTGGTAGGAGAAGGTTCTAGAAAATTCCCGAAAGTTCTATAAGGTTCCAAACTGAGTGGCGGAATGTGTCGGTGTGTCTAGAAGGTTCCTGTACATTCGAATTTCTCGAAAGTTCTGGACGGAGAATGTTCTAGAAGGTTCGCGAAAGTTCTCTGATCATCCAAACAGTGTTCTAAAAATCTACGCGTGCGAAGCCGCGCTGGCACAGCTAGTAAGCAATATTGCTATTTTGCAGTGGCGTGCAGTGGGTATAAACTTAGGTTATGCTGTGATCGACTGTATACCTATATTAAAAATATATATACCTATAAGGATATACACATTTTTTGAAATTTTTTTAACTGTGTATAATGAACTATTTTGAGTAGCTTCAATCCACAAAAATAACTGCACTATAAAGTAGTATTGTAGACAAGATTTTCTAACTAAATAAATATATTATATATAGGTAATACGCCAAATTTTTCAATATATTTCGAGGACGATTTAGATATAACTAAATCGGGATAATACTAATTTCAGATATTTTTTTTTTCACAAAAATAAATCAAACATTTTATGATATCATCGATGGCAATGTCGTCGTAAATAATCATTGGTATGATAGATGGTATTTAGTATTTACATTCACCATAGAAATGACAAATAGAATTCACACAAAACGTTTTGTGTGGAATTTGTAAAATATATCATTTCTGCAATGACGTGCGCGTAGTTCTCACCTGGCATAGGACCTTTCGAAGAAACACGCTATTCCGTGATAAATTTACTTGACTATTACAAAAAACTCGCAGACATAGAGCTTACTACTACACGGTTAGGGACGAGTTTTTTTCGACTTGACTAGATCTATGGAACGAATTTGTTGGGCGCAAACAAGTGAGATAAATGAAGAATCGACATGAAGTTTGGTACAGAAAAGTCGGAAATAAAACTTCTAGCCGGCTAGAATTTTAAATCAACTTTTTCTAGAGATAAGGCTTATTTAATTAATATTTGTTTCCTAGAATCTTTACTAATGTAAGGCTTTTTTGCTTGTATGCGCTGCACGCCACTGCTATTTTGGCATCTTGACAGTTATTGTGTAACGTTGTAATGCCGTCAATTTTTTCGTTTTGAGTTTGAACGGTTTGAAATTAATGAGTTCAATCAATCAGAATGCTCTAATCGTAAAAAAACGTTAAGTTATTCACAAATTGTGGATTTTTTCGATTACGACCGATTGTCTGATTGTCAAAAGCCAACCATTTTTGAATTCTGGTAAATTTTTTATTTTTTAAATAAAAATTCTATATTTAAAAAAGGTTCTTCTTTTCATTACAATATATTTTTTTAAATAGAGAAGAGTCACACGGAACACGTGTCATATCAATATTCTTATTATTTTCAAATTAAACTGAACGCCATATATCGACAAATGATTGCTTAACTGCTAGTTATATTTTATTATTGTTATTGTCTGCTATAATACAGTAAAATACTAGTGTAGCAGGCAGGGCATCAAATTAATGTAGTGTTTACTTTGCTGCCAAGACCCTCAGCAACAATGAAACATGTTTTTTTATTTTTGTAAACACTATAAAATGTTGTCATCTATAAATATGAAATAAATCTATCTATCTATTTTATTAATATCATGGATAACTACCAAGAAATTTGGAAAGTTTTAAAAATGGTTTTATTATAATCATTCTAAGTTATAACATTTCAAAGACATTACACTCCCCATAATATGAGCCAAAGCTCGAGCTTATGGGAGGTGTATTTACAAGCCAAATTAAAGTGTAAAAGCAGAAACCATTTAGAAGTTGTATTTTTTTTTAGAGAAACCATTTGAGACATGTGGGCAATGTTACAATACAGCGTTGTCCAAAATTAAGGATTTGACTTATTTCTTAAACTGTTCGTATTGTGGAATATTCCTTTCTTGAAAATTGTTTTACGACAACAATGTATTGTAGAAATACCATTTAACTCCCAAGTATGTATAATGATGTTGTGCCATGGTGGTTCTTAAAGTTGGTATCTTTATTTGTCCCTTTGTTCTATGCCTATTACTTATACAGTCTAAGAAGTGAGATTTATTTATAAAATAATCTTTGTAAATTTGGCGTTGGGAGTTTGTTTTGTATATTTTTGTGAGTGATGGTACGTTAAATTCTTGAAATATATAGGTTTTTTGAGAATCGTTTAAATAATTATTTTTTGTATTATGATCAACGCGTTAAATTTCCATTTATTTTAAACAATATACTCCGCGCGGTGTACACAACCGATGCTATGCGCCACCGACGTCAAGTGCGTTGTTTCACCGCTGTCTAGCGTGAAGCTACTCATATAAAATTTTCTCTTTCTCGCATGACTATCGCTAACGCACAGTGTGAGGAGCGACGTCTCGTACGCGCAAACCGATATTAATAAGCTCGATGAGAGAACAACAGCTCGTACACAAGTATCAGTGCGTATCCCGCCGCGCCGACTTCCTTCTTGTCAAGTTTTCCCTGAATTATTTAAACAATATCATGTTATGTTACTTCAAACAATTATGTTGCGTATTACCGAACAGTTTTGGCATCCACTCGTAGTAGCTTATATGTTGGAAGGCAGCGATGTTGATCCGCCTCGCCTCCTGGTAGAGCCTCTCGTCGCTCCACTGGGGGTTGATTGCCTTCAGCCCTCGGGCGAGGCGGTTGTGCTCCCTCACGAACATGATCTGAAGAATGGCCAGCTGGGGATTCTGGTTGGATCGGGAATCACCTAGAATTTATCAGTATTTTAAGGTTTATATAAAAATAAATATATAAATTTGATTTATTTTTAAAATAACTGTTGTTTTCTCATTAGAGTTTTCGCATGTTCCAGAGAAGCACTGAAGCCATGTATTCACTAGGGGACAAATAGCGCAGCATTCCGCGTGGCATGTCGCATGAACATCTATGTTCATGTTTCGGGGACAATGACGCGGTCATTTGACGTGTACACACCGGGACTCACATATCTTGTCGCGGAAATGTCACCCGATGAGGTTATGATGACAGCTGTGGTACCTATTTACACTTCGTCATTTAGCGAAAACGGGGTTACGCGCAATTCGAAAAGTTTTTTTGGGTCGCAATTTCAAATTAACGAGGTTTTACTGTAGTATATTGAATATTATTAAAAACAAGGTCCTTTTTGCAAATAATTATTGTTTTCCACATGTCGCGGAAATGTCGCCATATGAGGTTATGATGACAGCTGCGTATCCATTTATGTAAACGAGTTTATCGAAACGTAAGAGGAGAAAAAGGTGGTGGCTGCGAAATTATTTACTGCAAAGAGAAAGAAGGACGGATATTCTATGCGATCTTCGATTGATACGGCTCGATGGGGTCAAGAACAATTTCGTTTCCCCACATTGTCATCTTGACAGATACAACGCTTGCGTATTCACTTGTAAACATACCACGTGGTACTGACGCTCCGCGTAATGTTGCAGTGAGCTCGCTCGGGTACCGTGCGCATGGCAACGTTGCCACGGCACGTAGAACTGCCGCGCTATGTTGTGCGCAACGTCGCGGAACAGTGCACGACGTTGCAACGTCACGTAGATTCTATGCCGCGCGTGCTGTTGAGGGACAATTTGTCCCCTAGTGAATACATGGCTTGAAATATTTGTAGATAGGGGAGAACCACCATGAAGAGAACGGCCTATGAAGAGAACATTCTCTTCGTGGGCTAAGTGTCCTCTTCATGGTTATTTTTTTAAACTATTTTAAGTGTATTTTATCTATGTATGACATTTTTTTTGTGTGTTACGTTTATTAAATAATGTTTGTTCGATGACAGACAGCTCGCCACCATCGCACGCGGAGAAAGAAAGATTTTCTTTCCAGTCGCCGCCGATATGATTGATAATAAATGACACCCGAGATACACTGGGTCAAAACTAACTACGACACAGTGGACAAATTGTACTTGCGGTTTCCTGGTAAGTCGGGTGCCGCTTCAATCGAGATTCTCTTGGCTTCGTCGAATCCGGAACAGTTGGTGTGTCTCTTCCGGAAGGCTAAATTGAACTGATGTTGAACACACACGAAGAGGAATGTCCGTTCTCACTGAAAAAACGACACCTGACACGCATGTCAACTGTCACAGGGCAGATTTAAAAAAAATTCGAATCCTGGCTAACGATTGGCGCAGAACACATCGGGTAACTGTTCGACCAACCAAAATCGCGGCGCGGCCCGCGCGCGGTGAAACAAATGTTTTTTTTTTAAATAATTTATTGCATAGAATCTACCTAACCATACAATTTTTTTTAGATCATAAGCTATGCCGAATATAAATCGTAACACGGACGAGTTCAAATATGCAATAGACCACATCATCGTACAAAGGAAAAGCATTCACAATGTAGCTAAGGTATGAGGTATGGCTAAAAGGTTATTATGGAAAGTTATCAAACGAGCGAAGCAGGCACAAGAAGCTGGTGAGCCTTCCCTTACACTTCAAACCCTAATAGATTGTGCCCCTGATAACACTGGCAGCACTGTATATTATATTTGCAGTGAAGAATGGCTCCAGTGTAAAATTTGCAGTCAATAGTGTCACAAATCTTGTGGACAAAAGGGCATATTCAACTTTTTTGTCGTAATTTTTTTTAAAACCAAATGTACATTTTTTTATTCTTCTTTACCAATGTAAAATATTTAATATTTCTTGATTAAATATCGTATTTTTATTAACATTGTAAATTATTTCCAGAACATGTAAAATAAGGTGAATATAGGCATATATAATTCCACTTTAAGATTAAGGTCTATGCCTGTTCTCTTCATGGGTACCAGTATTCTCTTCATTGTACACTATCCCTTGAAGATAACATTTCCCATTTTTTAGAAAATTAACTATAATTTGAAATGGGATGGGAGTATTTAAAATTCACTTTAGGAATTATGAAAGGAATGAATTTTCAGTTGTCGAAAAAGTGTATTAATTTTGTATTTACAGCAACGAGAAAAAAAGTTCTCTTCATGGTGGTTCTCCCTTACTAAGTATACATTTACATAGATTTAACATTTCTCTGGTCTTTGTACGAAGATGTTAAACTGTATTTTTATTACACTTGTCTGTTTGTTCGTCTCCAAATTTAGCTCATAAATTAATTAATTTTGATGAATTCATCGATTAAAAAGTGAAGCTGACAAATGATTTAAAGACTGTCATCGAGAATAGATCCGTGTGGAAAATTTTTGGTCGATTGGACTTTGACAACCGGATGAAATTCAATTTTAAGAATCCGTCCAGACAGAAAATCAGATGAAGCTAATACAAGCAAGGTGATAAAAATGTATTGGCTTTAACATAAGTCACATAATATAAAATTATTAAAATCTTACAGAAATATAATTTTTAAAATTATCATAATCCTTTTAGATTCTATTTGAATTTTCAATACCAGTTGCTTTCATGATAGTTTATTTTTTTTAAATTTTACGCTTCAACAGGCCAAGAGGCCCAATTACAGAAGCAAAACACATCACAAAATACCCAGGTTTGAGTAAATCACGAACATTAATTGTGACCTTACCGGGAATCGAATCCGGAATCCGGAAAATGAGATAAGTCAGAAAAACAAATGCAAACTTTGAAATCACGTATTGATGTTACGACTCACAATTTAGGAAATAATTATATGTGGGGTATAAAAGCAAAGACAGCAATATCCAAAAATTAAAAAAATATTTTGATTGCAGTCACCCAGGATTACTAACTTTAAATGTACTTATTTCTAGATTTTATGTTTCTATCCCTTCCAAAATCATGTTTCCTATAAGTTAATAGGCTATGTTTCCAATTAAATCTCGAATTCAGTACATTATAAATTAGTAATCCCCGTTGACTGCATTTAAGTGTTGTTGGTTATTGCTGCACATATAATCTACTGTAAAGTATGTAGAACTTACTGTTGCACACTTCATATATAAGTGGAAAGTGGATGGGAAGTACCGGAAGTTTTTACCTGTCTTGTAGCACACATTTTCGTTTGCTGCATTGCAGGGACAATTGGATTTTTTATTTCTTTCATGCGGAGGAAAGATCCTGTTGTTTCGCGTCTCTGTCTTGAGTTTTCCATTCTTCAGAGTTCTCAGACGTCTGTTGACAGCATCGCTGTTGCCATAGACATTGGAGAGATCCACGAAAGAAGTGACTGTATTAATCTATAAGAAGCAGAAATAAATTTATTTATTTATTAATTTACTTATATACGCCCATTATAGGCTTTTACATAAAAAATATTACATTAAATTCAAAAAATATATACGTTAAAAAATATCAGAAATAAGCAGTAAAATATAAAATATATTAATATAGAGTAGGTACATGTATAAGCAATAAATTAAATAAGCAGTGAAAGTATCAGGTATAAGCATGAAAATATGAGTATAAAAATTTAAAATTAAAATTAAAAATATAAAATACAGAACAGAAATATGTATAAAAAATATAGATTACACATCATATATATATATATGAGACAGATCAAGTCTGTAAGAAAATGCCTTCCCCCAGACGAAGCAAAGTCACTGATTAGTGCTACATCATCTCGCGGCTGGACTATTGTAACTCAATATATACAGGACAGCCTAGGACTCAGCTCGACAGACTTCAGTCAGTGATGAATGCTGCGGCGAGGCTTATATTCAAGGCATCAAAGTTCTCGCGATATCCTCAATGCTGAAGCAGCTACATTGGCTTCGCCTGCCAGAGCGGATAAATTTCAAACTCTCTCTGATGGTGTACCAAAGTCTTCAAAGAAAAGCACCACAATATTTGATCGACCTCTGTATCCCTCTGTATAATTTAATTGCTTATAATCTTAGGGTATTTTATAATGCCACCTACGATTTTGTTCCCTTTGGCAAGAAAATAATTATCGCAAGAATTAATCTAAAAGAATATATCTAAATATTTTTCAATAATTACTGTCGTGGTACCAAGCGAAAAAAATAAGAGGAAAGCCTTAAAATATCTAGAAATACGTAGAGACAACCCATTAATGTTCCTATCTATTATGATCACATTTTTATTACAAGAAGGCATTTATCATATTAATAATAATAATAATAATAATATTTGTCGTAAATTAACAATATATTGAAAAATTTTATACATAAAACTATAAATCGTCCTTTTTTGAGTTATCACTACCAACATTAATATTTTTTCCATCTCTGTTCCAGGTAAAAATCAGTAAGTGAATTTAAAACACTGCGGTCAGCTAAATCGGAGGCATTCTGCAGGCTGGTAGTACCAAGGAGACCTGGAGCCACCAAGTTTGCGGAACGTGCTTTCAGCTTTGCGGGCCCAGCTATGTGGAATCAGCTGCCTCCAGTGCTGCAGAACCAGGAACACTTCAAGAACAACCTAAATTTTCTCGGGATTGTGATGGGTCCTCTTCTTCGCCTTTCAGCTCGATCCTACTCCTAACTGAGTTTACGCCTTGTTAGAGGCAAACAAGCTATCTATCTACGTCGGATGAAGGCTCTACGGTTTTTAACGTAGTATTTCCAAACACCCTCGCTTTATTCAAGACCTCCCCAGTTCACGTTGTGTAATTTTTTGTTTCGAACTATAGGGGATGAATTGGTTTTGTGGTAACCCTAACGCAAGCTAAACTTAAATTAAATACTGGGATATGAAGTTCGTGAATGTTCATGGAAAACGCAAACAAAACTACCTAGCACGTCAATTAAACCCTACGGTGCAATTGCTAAACATACTATGTTCCGTGGCCCTATATTATTTACCTATCATTCCTACGGACTGAAACCACTGCATCTGGTGTAGCTGCGTTTCCAGAGTGCGCGATCCTCTGCTCCCACGCCCTCTCCGCTCGATCCCCCATGGTCCTACCTGTATGGGATCGGCCGCCTTCCACTGGAAAGGTTAGTAACGTGCCGTTATCACATGCGCATGCACATATGGAGTACATAGATCCCCTGAAAGCCCTCAAGTTCGTCGTAACCGCCTCTATAGATGATTCCGTCTTCGACGCCCTCGCTGGTTAGTAATTTTATCTTCCGCCGTTATCTCGCTGTGCTTATTCCCTACGATCTTTTATATTTACTCTGCATTATTTTTATATCAATTACATTGTTACGTTTATTTACTAGCCGGCCTAAGTTCCGTCACCTGTATCTGGCCCTATGTCTCATTCTAGTGGTACGTTGGGTTTTAATGGATAAAGGGGGTTGTGGAAGGTATGTGTAAATGTATGTGTACGCGGGAAATGTGTTTGCTTTAAATTCGGCTCCTTCATACCCAAAGGCTCATCGGTGACTGATCCCATCCTCCTTCTCCCGACACGAGTTCCGGATACGTTGACCTGAGCCTGGATGCGCCTTTTCATGTTGGGCCTCTTCTGTGCAAAGTACCGCACCATCCCTCGCGTCAGTGTCTGGCGTCCGGGCTCAGAGCCAGTTTGCCCCCCGAATTCCAACTCCTCCAGGTTAAACTAAGTTAAACTACGGTATATATACTGAAGCTACTGTAAGATGGTCCCGGGCCACCTGTCAAGTCAAAAATATGCGAGTGGGGAAGGGGAGTTTCCTAGGCTCCCCAACCCTCGCCTGTGAGCAACTGCAGCCCATTGGCCATTCGCGACACTACAGTGACTGCAACCACCCTCCCAGGTAGTACTTATTATAATCTGGTATGCATCAATACGTTCAATCCATTCCAGACGAAGGAAGACATCCGCACGGGTGTTGTGCC
>JADDOH010003189.1:0-22685 GCA_016648135.1 Agrypnia vestita | reverse complement strand
AAAGAAAAACCTCAAAATATAATCGAAATTATTAATTACAAAAAATATTAATATGTGATATTTTAATGGGAAGGATGAATTTGTTGCCTATTTTTTGTCATAACAGCATTACAATTTTAGTTACTTTTAATCGCAGTGAATTCGATGCGTCCAATTTATTTCTGTTTTTAGTCTTAATAGAAACCATGGCAGAAAATTCCACTTCACACGAGGTAGTGAAGGGGAGGAGGACTTTCAAGGCTTCGTCAGACAAGCAAAGATAAGTGTCAGCAAATGAAAGCCAGAATTTTGCTAATTGCTTGCGATTAAAAGTATTTTTCAGATGATGTATCTTCTGATAAATCAATAAGCTCTTCACTTGCTTTTGTTAACATTTCAGTCGGTATGTTGTCTTGAAATGGATTTAAAATCCAGTTTATCCAGTTGAACGTTTTCATCTCCTCTTCGAAATTGGCGTTAAAGTTATTTTTCAACTCTGTAAAATGAGTGAAAATTTCAGGCACTACATTGATATCTGGATGCACTTCGTTATCTACAATAAACACGACACGACCCGGACGAGACGTGTTGCGTGGTGTTGTGACTGCGACCCACCTAATATCCGGTGGGTCGCGACTCATAGTTTGGGAAACACTGCATTAATAACTTTCAAGTAGTTTTGGAACTATCCCGGGCCAGAAGAAGAGTTTTATTATGGATGGCTAATTTGTGTCCTTTGTGGTTTTCAGATGGCGGCGGGTGAGGCAGCCGCGGGGCGGGGGACGCCGCCGCGCCGTGACGTCACACGGCCGTCGCATTTCAGGTGAGACAGCTAACCTCCCCATCCATAGCACATAACTTCCAAGGATGAATGGTTGGGTTTCGTGACGAGGCTTTATTACTACCACTACCCATATACAGGGGGTCTCATAGCTAGTAGCAAGAACTTCACACATGGATTCCTGTCTCGATAATGATTCGAGCAGTTTTTTTTTCAAGCAACCATCATCTAAAATCAATAGTTAGGGAGATATGTAATATCAAAATATTTCTGACTTATTTTTTGCAAAAACTTGAACTATCACTATAGTAACTTATATATATTATGAAAAACTCATTGGCTTTAATACAAATCGGATAAAATGATAAAATCCTTGCAAAAATTGAAAATGGATTTTTTAGTTTTTATTCTATTAAAAAAAATGCAAACTTTGATGTAGCTTATCTCCATAACTATTAATATTAGATCATTGTTGCTTAAATATTTTCTGCATATTATCAAGGCAGGAATCCACCTTTAAAGTATTTGCTACTAGCTATGATGCACCCCGAGTGTACATATTTTTCCAGCCTAAATACGAAAAAAACACTACCTATAACTTATAACTTAGAAACATAGTTATTATTCCCATTTTTCTCATAATCGGCAGATTTCTCAAGTATTGTGAGGATTTTTGAGGAGAGATATAAGCATTTTTCCGTTTTGCTAAAATGCTTCCAGATCGCTAATAATAATTCGCAAATTTTCATACAAATCGATACATTTACAGTACCGATCTATTATCACCAAAATTACCTATGAAGAATACGCGCTGTCACGCATGGAAATTCAAAGTTCAGTGTGTTCTTGTGTGGTGTCATGTGTGGACTACTGTAACAGTAACATTATTCTGAATTTAGATGTTCTATAATATATGGACATCTAAATTCTCGCATTCAACAGCCCTTTTGCGTGAACTACATTGTCTACGTTTTCCTGAAAGAGTAGAATTCCAATTGATGTAGAGAGTGACACGTAACATGGCACCTCACCTGGACATCTTGAATAGTAGACACCAATCTCTCAGCGACAGGAAGGGTTCTAAAACCGATTAACCATTGCCAGAAGACAAAGTTTAGCGAACGGGCATTTGCGGTAGCTGGCCCACAGGCGTAGAACTCTCAACCCTTATTACGGAAATAAGGAACATTGCATCGAAGACATTATTTAAGGTTAATTCGGTGGAAAAAAGACATGTTTTCAAGATTTTTTTAGCGATACAAGTAGTGTTAGTTTATTTACTTAATTTCTATATAATAATAGATTATTTAAACACTATTTAAAAAAAATTTCATTGCAAAATATTTATATTTAAGCGAGTGGCAGTGAATCTCCGGAGGCGCCTGGAAAAAAGTTGTTTTGCTGTGTACATCATAACTCGAAACAGAATCATCCGAAACAAAAAAATCGAAATGCACATTTTAAAGGAAATGTGTCTCGAGGCAACAACGTATTTTATTCCGATTTTTCAATTTTTTGTAGCACTTGGAAGCCAAAACACCGATTTTCGCTAAAAAAACTTGGCCAATTTGTTGTTGTAAAATTAATACTTATTAAAAAAAAAAAAAAAACTCCACGGGGTTACCTGGGAGTTATGTGAAAAAGTACCGTGCAAAATTTCAAAACGATCGTTCCAGTAGATTTTGAGTTATGACGTACACGGACTTCAAAAACTACTGAAATCGCACCATTTTCAAAAATCATTTCGATAACTTCGCAATATTAAATATTAGTAAGGACTACGTTCCTTGCGTAAAGCGCCCTTGAGGTGAAATTTTTTTTGAAAATCGCGGTGTATAAATTATCCATTATTGTTGTAATTTTGTTATGATTCCTTCAAATGATTGTATAGGTAATATACTATTGATAAACTAGCGTCAACTTCACAAACATGACGCGGTTTCGGCAACTGCGCGTCATTTGAATTCGTTGCATTACTGCTCTGCACTTTAGATATTATCTGTCTCGCACACTTTACCCAACTTCTCACTACACTGTTTTCCACCAAAAATTAAAAAATGTAAGTTCTCGTACGGGATAATAATTATTCCTTCCTATACACTGTTCGCATTTACTGCGCTTAATTATCTTTGTTCTCGCACAAAGCAAGGGTGCTTATCAACAGACCGTTATGTTTCATCTGAAATATTTCAATAGCGTTTTTATTAAATTCGTCCTCTTGATTTCTGGAAACCAAGTTTTTCTTTGTGTGGCCTTCTCGAGAAGAGCTAATTGTCTCGTACTCTCTCTATACATAATCTTCAAGAATCAGATTTCTGATTTGAATCAAAATTAGCAAACAGGTTTTTAAAAAAATTGTGATAATTTTTCTATCATAACGCCATCACAGTTAGCTCAAAAACATCTAACTTGTGAGTCTTGATCTCCACGAGTAATTTCCTCCACTGATATTAGAAAACATTTTCACACCACCATAGTTTTAGTCTTACCAATATCCTGTTATCCTTAACGTCCTCCGAAGTCTACATTTTTTGACAAACCTTATAAACTCCTATCCCACTAAACAACGTTTACAGCTCATTTCTACTATACCGTCTAAGCCAAAGTTCATCTTCTAGAGACCTACCTTGAAATTTTCTTTACAAAACTTTCAGCCTCGTTTTTATTTTACTTACGAAATTGCTACTCTTTGCCATGTGATTCTGAATTACAGAGTTTGCAGTGTTTAGTGAGTAGAGAATTATACACTTTTCCATTTCATCATACATTTAATTTGTCAGCGGAATGTCAACCGATTGTATCCTGTTTATAAATAAACGGGAAACAATAAGGGTATCTCCCCCATCGTGTAGAAATAGATTTATTTCCCGTTATATAATTAAAAGACCAAAATACCTATGAGATTGTCATTAACAACGTTACGCAAAACTTTAAGGTAATACACTGCAATCAGAGTATTTTACCTTTACGAGAACGAAAGTATATTTGCACTTCCCATCTCGGAAAGGATTTGGACCGCTTTTGTTTTTTACTTCCGGATTTTTAGCCTTCAAGTGTAGGTTACTTCTTGGAATATCAAATTCTAAAGCAATTTCACGCAATTTACCCCCCTTGTAATAATTTCAATCCTTCATACATTTTATATGCTTCGTGCTGTCTCTTTTTTGTCATGTTTAATCAATAATGCTGGAAACAAAACTAAAATACATTTTAACAGTTATTGGACTAGTACCAGACAGTTATGACTGTCTAAAACGCTCACATTAAAAAATAATTTAAAATAGTCTAATATAATTAAATAAAAGATATAAATAAGTACAGGATTTAACCATAAAAAAGTATTTCTGTAAAACATAGTCATCCATTAATAGAAAAAAATATGTTCGGAGGGTATTATTAGTCACCCTCTAAAAAATAAATTTTTCTTTTACCCTATCCGGCGTTGGCTTTAAGAACTTTACTTACTGTAGCCCGGAATAGGTGTACAGTAGACTGGCCAAACCACTGTCACAGGTTGCCACTGTCGCCGACTTCCGGAAATTCCAGGGCCTCGACTCCCCGTATTGTGAGATGCAAGATCCCGTACATCTCTGGATGCCTCATCAAATGTCCCGAGACATTGAAGTTTTCGGATTTTCATTGATTTAATTACATAATTTTGTTTATTCGTCCGAAAAATAACAACTTCATTCGTAACTCTGCCCATCCAGCTTATTTAGAGTATTCTTCTGTAGATCTCACGTCTCAAATGCTTCAAGTCGCCTTATCAATTCTTCGGTAAGCGTCCATGTTTCCATTCCATAAAATAATATCGAGAACACGTGTATTATTTGACACAGAGAATATTATTTATTGCCTTTAATTCAACAAAATTATATTATGGATGCATCTACTGACATAGTACGGATTAGTATAACTATTAAATGCTGATAAATTAATTACAACCTTAAAGAAATGTGGTATCTTGCTTTGACCAATTCTGTATTCGCTAAGAAACTTGTCACATGTCAGAATTTTTTTTTAAAATTTGTTGTTGCGCGTTGTAATTGTAAGTAGAAAAAATTGATAATGGTAAATATATTATAGTATTTTTTCAATTGATTGAGCAACATTGTAGATTGACATTTAAAAAAAACATTGATTATTTTATTTGTATAAATCTACTTTTATCTGAGTTTTTTTCACCATCATGTTTCAGAAATTACCATTCCATCATCAGGGTGCTGTATAACTGTCAAAAAATTCGAATGAAATGTCTTTTGTTCCCTGCTTTTACAAATCATTTGAAAAATTATTTAAAAAATATTATTATTGAAGTTCTTGATTGCTCGTAATTATTGGGAAAAAAATATTCAAAATATTCACAATTTTTTACCAACAGATATCCTCATTTCTGCCGCTTTACCACCTACTCTCGTGTCCACAACTACACGGTTTCCCCTACATAGTTGGTGCAGACTATTTTTAGGTTACCCTGTTATTTAAGCTGAATCATGAATCTCTCCTAAAATAAAGCACTAACTAAAAATACGAGATCCCCTAAGGGATGGTACCTACTCGACCATCCATTTCCGTATTTTATTATAGTGTAAACAGAGATTTTTATTTTGCGTTGTGTTACTGTAAAGGTCAAATGGTTGGGATGCTGTGCGGTGAGGCGCCACCGTACGGCGTTACAGTCGGCCCGTGGCCCGTGAAATGCTTCGGGAATAATTATCGGAGATCCAATTTCGCGTCCAGAATCGTTTGATTAATGTGCATAATTAATTGGGTGGCAAATACGCGACTGGCAGTCGTTTGAATTATTTCTTAGTGTATTTATAATTTTTGGTGGGGGATTTTGTTCGATTCCCCACGATTGCACATTTAAATGTTTTTTTTTCTGATTTAAATAGTTTGCATTCGGCCTTGTGTGTTTCGATTGACATTTTGTTTGAAAATTTCTCACACAAATCGCTTCTCAGCTTTTGCAAAAATAATTTGCAATAGCTGAGAGTACTGAGATACTTTTACAGCTAGTAAAAGTATAATTACATATCTCTAGAGAATGTTACTTTTTGAGGACTTTATAGGCAGTATAAATAGCTGGTTTGATTTCGCCGGTTCTACAGATGCTCAACATTACATTAATAATTCGAGCCGCCCAGTGTTCAAATTTTCCCTCACATTAGATAATCACTAAATCATTCCCCTTTGGTTATGTTTTACTTTATTTAGCAGCTTTTTTTAGATTAGAACCAACACTGTTTTTGACAATGTATGTTATTCTTCTTCTTATGGTGCCATCTTCTATCGGAGGTCGGCGATCATTCTGGCGATTACGACTTTATTTATCGCCGCACGGAACAACTCAGTCGAGTTACACTTATACCAGTCCCTCGAGTTACGCAACCATGAGATGCGACGTCTTACTACGCTTCTTTTACCACATATTTTCCTCTGGATGATGAGTTTTTTTAGACTAAATTTTGTTCCTCTCATAATACGTCCGAGATACTGCAGCTTTCTTATCTTGATAGTTCGCAGCACTTATCGGTATTTTTCCATATGCCGGAGGACTTCATCATTCGTCAATCTATCCACCCAGGAAATTTTCAATATGCGTCTATATATCCACATCTCAAATGCCTCGACTTTGCGGATTAGTTCTTGGAAGTGTTATATATAAATAGATTACTTGTCTAAGACCACTAATGAGTTTAAGACTACACAACTAGTTTCGACAACTACCGATGTTGTCATCAACGGGTGATGATATAAACTGAAGCATAAGAGTAAAATTAATTATCTAAGGTACTGATAGGGGTGGGTGGAGTTATGTTTGGGGGGAGGGGGTTAGTTGGGGGTGGGGTTTGAGTTAACGGGAATAAAGTAAGGAGCGGTGAAGAATTTTGAAATATTATGTTATTGTTTAGAGTTTTATTAGAATTTAATTTTTTTTGTATTTTTAAATTTTTGAGATTGTTCATTATTTGGCCTTTATATTTAACAGGGTGTAATAGTTTAAGTGTGTGGGAATGGAAAGAATGATTGGTCTTAATAATGTGGTTAGCAAATTCTGAAAAATAATTACTAACAAGACCGCGACGGTGTTCTTTTATTCTAATTTTAAGATTTCTCGCGGTTTGACCGACCGACTTGGAAGTGTTAATGCCTCCACCCCATATAAGAGAATGGCAAAAATATAACACCGAACCATGCGCATTCTAAGTTGTAGACTTAGGTCACGGTTAGAAAATAACGGTCTGACTTTTTGCCATCTCTATTCGAGATGGATCCTAGTTCTCATTCACCCATGCACCTATGTACGTCTATGTGTATGGCGTGACTCTTTCTATTGGTTCATTTTTTATGGTTATTTTTGGCGTTGGAAGTGATCTTTTTGATGCCATCAACAATATTGTTTTGCGAGTGTTCATCTTTAGGCCATACATGTTATTTGCTTTATTCACGTTTTTTACTAGTGTTTGAAGGTCTGGGGAATTGTCTGCAAATAGTACTGTCGTCTTCGTAAATCGTCCGCAATGTATGTTATAAAAAGTTCTAAAATATACGTTTCCGGTTACATACCAGTAGCTTTTCACTATTCGACATATTTGTCATATTTGATATGATATATATGAAATATATTTGTACCTGTTTCGTGTCGGCCGTATTCGCCATTCCTTCTGAAAACTGTGTAACTTGCTTGGTATTATATTAAAACATTATAAATGTATTCTAACTTGTTTTCGCGCGTCGTTTCTTTTAGAAACTTTCATCTCGAAAGTATCCATTGATCGATTATCGCCGCTTGTAGTTTGTAAAGCCGAACATTTCGTTGCTTTGTGCTTTTATTACTGCCGCTGTCAGTAAAAATATGGTAAATTTAATATAAGAATAGCTGTTTTTTTTTCATTTCTTTTCACTTTCGTGGTATAATTAATGTATGTATTTTTTCAAGCACATCTGACATCTAACGCATTAATTGATTTTTTTAAATGATTTTGTTTTACATAACTTACCATCACGGCGTTTCCCCGTGGGAGTAGGCAGAGAGGATAGAGCGCCACACTCTTCTGTCCTGACATACAACCCTCGCCTCATCCACATTCATACATCTTCGCACGCAAGCTCGCCGGTTTTGAGGCTTCTAACGGGACCATCTTCTAGTATCTGGTTAATCTGGTCAAGCCACGTCTTCCGCGGTCGCCCTCTTTACATAATTTACTTTCCTATAATAATTTCTAAGCGCAAATGCTTGTTTAATCAAATAAATCAAAAATTTATACATTTGCGCATATTTACGGAAATATGGCAGGTTTTTAATTAACTCGTGGCAAGTTAAGGGTTAACGTAGTACGTCTTAAGACACGTTAAGAATTACACCTTAAGCTTCCACTTTAAATGATGACGTGGATTTCATTATTTTTTATGTCAATATTGACATAGTTCACCCTATTCTCAGAATGCCAAAATGTTATTATATGTTGAGTAGCTTGTTGGTCTAATGATCCAGTTTTCGTTGGTTCGAGCCCTATTCCGGGACACTAGCAAGTTAGTCCAATGTCCATTTTAATAGCACAAATATTAAGAATATTGATATGCCACGTATGCCATGCTCCCATCTCTAATTAAAAAAATATCTTAACACAAAATAGATAAGATGTACTCATTTCCGTACGCCTAAAGTTTCTATGAGAAATATCAAGTCATCTGTCTAATGTAACATCAAAACTGACGAAATATAGAATGTTATATAAAAGCAGTCAAGACACGATTGTTAAGATAATATGTTGTTGAGGTAGATTAGATATTTTCGATAAGTTAGATAGTTATGATAAGGTAGATAGTTGAGATAAGATAGATTATATAGTTGAGATAAGATAACGCAAACCAATGAGAATTGACTATTTTTATTATCAATTTATTCCACATTGTCAGACATATTGAATATATTTTGAATAAAATCTATTTTTATGATTTAAAAAATATAATCCCTCAAAAATGACGGTACTTTTACATGTCGGTTCCTAAGGAATAAGTATTTATTTTAAAAAAGAAAAAAAACTATTTTAATAAAAATAATACTATAAATAAGTTAAGGACGTTACGGAGATGGACGGACAGACAGACAATGAATAATGAATATCATTACTATGCACATGTCTCGGACACCCCAGTTTCCTTCTTCAGGTGAGCGTAGACTGAAGTGTGTGTCTGGTGTATAAGTTGCGGGTCCAGTGGGTGCGGAGGGGGAATCTAGGTGCTGGAAGAGAAGGAACATTGTGTGAAGGGGTGAAATGGAGGGTTGTATTTGATATTGATGTGATTATTTGTGTGTTTAAGTTTTTATGAATTTCAAATGTTTCTAAATTATTTTGTGATATTCTTTAGTGATAAACTCGTATCAAATATAAGTAGTGAAAAAAATATGTAGGTACAAGATGTCTAGGAGCTAGTAGCAAAAAATTTTGGCGGAGTATTCTTCATTCAATTTTGAACAGAAAATATTATTTGCACTTTTGGTGAAATGTCGATAGTTACGGAGATAAGCTACATCGAAGTTTTGTATTTTTTTTTCAATGTTTTTGATTTATTTTCTTTAAAACGTTAGATTATCATTAAAGTAACTCATATAGAATATTAAAAATTCATTCGCTTAAATACAAATTAAATAAAATGATTAAAATCTAATTTAATGTGTTGGCGTTTAATTTGTGGAAATCCGTTTTTTAATAATTATGAATAAAACGTTAAAACTGTTTTTTAAAAAAAAACAAAGTTTTAGTGTTTTATTCATAATTATGATTAAAAACTTACTGAAATTTGAAAAATATATTTTTTTTAGGTTTTTGTCATTTTATTTGACTTTTATTAAGGCGAATGACTTAAATATTTCATGCGTATACGTTACTAGGTACATATATTGAGAAAAATATGCAAACGTTGACCTCGCTTATCTCCGTAACTGTCGACGTTTCACTCAAAGTGTAAAGAATATTTCCCATTCAAAATTAAATGAGAAAGACTCCCCCGATGTTTTTGGTACGAGTGCAAAACATTTTACAAAAAATGTGTTTTTATTCATAATTATTTTAAATGTATCTCCACGAAATGAACGCCCGTCACATTCGATTGTTTATACCTGGCATGATCGTTTATAATGTTTATATTCGCATCCTGCAACACGCGCGTGCGTCCGAAATTGAGAAATGGTAATACGCTGGTCGCCGGGCATAACGCGCCGGTGAAAGGCCCGTTTCCCGTTACGACGTTGCCGTGCTGCGCCGCGCCGCGCCGCGCCGTCTATCTTCAAGACGCCCCCTTACGATCGTATTGTAATATTGCCCGTGAAGTAATATGGCGGCGTCTGCACGCGCGGCGCGCGCATCCGATGCCTTGAATTTCAGCGTGCAGACTTCTAGACACGCGCGTTAGACGTTGGGAATGCATGTCGGGACGTCGTCACGGGTAAGGTCACGCAATTTCGCGTTCCAACCAATTGCAGGACGGCGGTCCTGTGACAACACGCGCAAAGTGTGTAATACACATATACACCCTTTATGCATGTGGTCACGTGATCGCGGCTGTGGGAGTCTAATGAAACACTTGAAATTAAAGTCTCATTAATTCGCTATATCACTGAACACAAATTTAACCGGAGCACCGTTCTTTAATTCACACCAATTTCGCACTTGTCACTCGAGATTATTTCACAAATACATAAGTAGGTATTTTTCTTTTCACTTTACTCTTGTCTATCGCTGTTCACAGTTCGCTAGCTTCTGTGACATCGCGATCTGTCACGACGACACACTGTCCGCGTAGCGGGTCTGTCACATCTTATATCTAGGTAATGTCGTTTCGCGAGACTTCAGAATGATCGATTTATATCTCCACATTTCTAGTGATTTCCAATTTATTGTAAAATGTATAGAGTGCTGTACAATTCTCAATTACGTGCAATTCCTCATGCACGCAAGGAATCATGCATATTGCCAGTGATGACGTATGGACTGGAGACTGGCCCTTATGAAGAAAAATGTAGAAAAGCTCAAATGCACGCAACGATCCATGGGGAGATCCGTGCTTGGAGTAAGCCTAAGAGATAGAATTAGAAACGACGAAATTAGTCGCAGAACTAGAGTAGTGGATATCATGGATCGTGTAGCGAAGCTAAAATGGCAATGGGCAGGACACGCTGCAAGACAGGATGCTACAAGATGGCCTCCCGGAGTTCTGAAATGGAAACCTTGGGAGAATAAAAGAGGCATCGGAAGACCTCAAAAGAGATGGGCCGATGATATAGTCGCTGTGGGGGGAAAGAAATGGCTACAATTAGCAAACAACATGGAAAAATAAAGAAGAGGCCTATATCCACAGTGGAAAGACGAAGGCTGATGAAGAAGAAGAAGAAGAATAAGAAGAAGTGCGATTCCTTCCGCTTCTACCAACATTTGAAAGTGTACACTAGGGATGGGCGTTGAATGGACGGACTAGTTGAAATCAACCGTTGACGTTGCATCGACGCGTCGACCGTTTACGTTTATCGCATGGACTAGTTGAATTCGTAGACGGTGGACAGCGGACGCCGTGGTCGGTGGACGATTCGAGATTAACGCTATGCAAAGCAACGAGCGAGAGCAAGACAAAACGTCTCCGTTTATTTCTCTCTCATCTCTCGCTGTCGACTTGTAAATGCCATAGACGTCATTTTACGCTGTATAAAATAAAACAATTCTGTTTAATTATTTTATTTTTTATTGAACTATTATTAATTAATAGGCCGGCTAGATATTTTTCTAAAATCAATATTTTATTCGATCGATCTCGAATTCTTATATATCTACCTGAAAAGGGATGCTAAAATTTAATTATTGTGTTATTTCCTTACTTTTCAACTTTAGCATATAAATGATAAACAAACTTGTAGGGAATAAAAATTTCTATACCTAACTATGGTCCTTATTCAGGAGTCCAACATTAATTATTGTATATGTAATATAATCTTGAATTTAGGTTTAATTAATTTTTATTATAAATTCCCTATTTTCAACTTTGTAGATAAAAAAATAAATCTATTATAATTTTGTTTACACAACTTTTTATTGGTTTTTTACATGTTTCGGGAACAATGTTCCTTTTCTCAAATTGAGCCATAAACTAAAGTTGACAAATAATACAGATATATTTATTTATTAATAATGTCACCACAAAGTGAAAGTCTGACTTTGAAAGATGTATTCTTCAATAAATTTCTAGATAACATCTCAAATGTAAAGTATTTTTAAATTATGTATTTATTTATAAATTTATAGATAATAAATAAATGTAAAGGTTTTTATCATTTTTTTTAACTTGTATTGAAATAAATGAATTTTTCGTAATCGATTTGAGTTAGTGTAGTGATAGTCCAACGTTTTACAAAAAAATAATACTCATAATTAAGGCAGAAATATAGTCCTGCTAGGTTATTATTGTTTTCCAAATAACCCTGTACACATGTAATAATATGTATCTAATATATTTTTTTATACACACATTGCTTTGTACTTTATATTTTTAATTTTTATACTCATATTTTAATGCTTATACCCGATACTTTCACTGCTTATATATGTAGTTTATATTTATATTATACTGCTTACACCTGATATTGTTGTGTATACCTACTTCTTTCTTTATTATATATAGAAAGAAGTATATAAAACAATATGTAAAAGCCTATAAACAAATAAATAATAAAATATTTCTTTTTACATATAAGCACAAGTAGCGGTTTTACTTTCCCCGAAACTATATTCCTTCGAACTTCTTTAAATTTTAAAAATTAACGTAATAAAAATAACCAACGGTTGTGCCGTCGAGCAGCGTCGCGTCAAACCGTAGACAGTTGACTATCGTCCCGATGTTTAGATAAACGTCCGCGACGTCCGCGTAACGAAGTTGACGCGTCAACTAGTTGACGAATTCAACTAGTTGATCGTCTCGTCGATGGATGGACGTGGACGGTCTCGTTTCGTCGACGGTAAATACGTCGACGACCCATCCCTAGTGTACACCAACTTTCCAAGGTATTCGAAGTGCATCCTTATACGGTGGCGAGTCTACTTAAAAGAGAACGACATTTCGAGTTGTGCTTGTAAAGCTTGCGTCATTCATAGGTATAAGTTGACTTCGACATAAACCGACGATAATAGTGGTTTATGTTACTCGGTCGCGACGGTTTGTGATTTATACGTGCATCGTATTAGACATTGACTAAGTGCCGCAGCTCCGCGATTAATTATTGCGCGTCTCACCCCCCCATCCGCGATATTCCCCTTCCCCGCGAATGGCGATTTTTATCTATTTGTTACGGTCACTCTAATTAGACCGTACCTACCGAGGAATTAACGGTTTCCCCGACATGAAAATTTTTCTGACTGTAGTAGGTCTTTAAATTAAATTTCTGCCGATTGTTGGAACAATTCAAATACACGGTGATTAAGTTTGCAAAAAAAATGTTATGTAGGTAATAGAGGTTTTAGTTGCTGACCACTCTTTACGAATGTATTAGAATACATAATGAAAAGAAAACAAATTAGATTTATACCTACATATATCGATTTAAAATCAATCTATCGGAAAAATATTTGGTTACCAACAAATTGGCTCCCGGACTTTTTCTTTCCTTTGTGAAAATGTAGAACATTCTGAAAATCTTTCTTATTAACTGTTTTTTTTTAAATTTGTTTTATTATAATATTTTTGAGCTAGTTCAGAAAATATATTTTCAAGTGTAGTTAATTTTAGATGTAGGTTTCAGCACGAAAAGTATATCCTTTAAATAGAAATTTAATAATTGAGTTTATTTCGTCATTCTTAACATAATAACAAAAATATTGTGGTGAATTTTCGTTCGGGGCAGGCCTATATTAAAAAACAATTGAATTGTTGTAATTTTTATTTTATTTAAAATGTGACTAATTAATTAATTATTAATTTTGAAATATATTGTCTAATAAATATGTATAAATATATTATATATTTTTTTAAACTACCTAAATAATTTGTGCATTTTAACCGATGACGCTTTCTTTTTAAATCTTTTATATTAACTTCACCGCTGGTCTTGAACGCGGAAAAAATTGAAAATTAACGCACTTAATTAATTAATCAATCCAATCGATCTGAAACATCGACTTAATGTCGGTGACAATGCATTCTTACGTACATTTGGAGTCACATATACATACATAAATATGCACAATGCACACAAAAAATGCAAATTTATCTCAAAATCCTATTACTTTTTTAAATTGCTACAAAACAAAAGCTGGTTGTTATTCATTCCATAAAAAAATTCTGTCGTTTCAAAATACCAGTAATAATAAATTAATACATTAATAGAAATACTGAATAAAAGATTTTCTTGATTATCTTTAGTACCTATGTGATACATATGAATTTCTAAGGCACGGTTGTTTCATGTTAGATTTAAAATAAAAATTCGTTTAAATCATAGATTTTTATTGAAACGGGTCGATTGATTGGTGGAAAACGTAAAAATCTATGCTTTAAACGAACCTTTACTTTAATCCAACATGAAACAACCGGACCTAAGTCAAGAAAACAAAAGTACTATAAAGTTTAAACCGAAACCTCGCATGTGAAGGATTTATAATGAAAATTATGTTTGTATGGGTTTATTTTTTAGAGAGATTTAGGGGTACACGATTTTGTTTCTTTAGATTGCTAGTCAATTGTTGAAAACAATTTGGTGGCGGTTTTCTGGTTATTAAATTATTTAAGGAATTTGTTAAAATATGTATGTAATTTGTTAAATTATTTATAATGTACGTGTTCATAGCACGAGTCGCCGTGAAATCTTCCTCTGAAATGTCTGGTGATTTTATTATTTTCTCCGAGAGAATGCAGGATAGCGCGCTCCTGCATTCTCTCGAGCTGGCGAGGTGCTGGCGGCCGGCGACGGTGGCTACCACGCCCCGCAGTCCAGGTCCTCGCCGAGCGGCTTGAGGTCCGTGGTGGCGAACCCGTCGCTGTCCACGCAGTACAGCTGCCCGTTGAGCTGCTGCACTGCCAGGTAGTTGCCGTTGCCCTTGCAGGTCTGCGACATGGTCATGCCCATCTCCTGGAAGTACAGGGTGTCGCGCGCGCAGTCTGCGAAGGGAAAATCTATTATTGCGGGCGGTCACAATTTTATACAGCAAATTTGGCCACGTTCTCGCGCATTGATTCATCTAGGAGTTTTAAAACCTTTATATTAAGTTCACCGCCGGTCGGATACTATGTTTTCATGGGTTCATTTTTTGATCAAACTCCTAACTACCGCTTTTGACACGTCCGTGTCATTTACAAGCGTTGAATGAAAACAAAAAAATCGCAAAAAAAAGTACTATAAACAAATTAAGGACGTTATACGAAGTTGCGGGGACAGACAGAAAACGAAATTTTTATAATTGGGATTACGTATAGTAATTTAAACTACCCCAGAATAGGTATAACCTAGAGGGGCGTTATAAGCTAATGAAAAAAGTTTATTTGTAATTGTATTATTAATAGTTGTAACATTTTACTACTTTCTCTGCTAGAAATCACCAAGATTCAGGAAAGTCACAAGGTTTCTTTTTGGCACTGGGGCACTTTTGGTACATTCAATATTTAAATTGGCTTTGGCGCACACCTAGGCCCGAATACAGAGTCAATACTTAAAAATGATTTAAAGGTCAAAGTACACTTAAAGTTTAATTTCTATTGAAAATAACGCTTTTAAGCGTACTTTAACCATTAAATAGTATTGTCTCTTCAAGTTCCTTTCGGGCCGACGTTTCGGATCCCATTGCAGGGTCCATCATCAGGGCTGATGTGTTGTCTTGAATGTTGGTGTTGTGTAAACAATAAACCTCATGTTCCCGTCACGAAAGTTGATTGATTTTGTGGTTAAGACTTTAGCTTAGTTTGAAAATAGTATTAATAGTAATACTATTGAAATAATAATAATAAAACAAGATTAGCAGATACTTACTGCAGTTGACCAAGCTTAGTGTAGCTCCGGCTTCTGTCTGGTAGGGTCCTATGCGGTCACTATTCTTCCACGAACAGTAGGCGCTAATAATACCAAATTCATATTATTGCAAGTACATTGTGTATTAAATCTCTAATAGGTTTTTATCTATCTGTATACATAGATGGAGAATTGCTGCAAACTTCTATTTAAGTTAAATAAATCTAATTTTAAGTTCAGACAGACATGCTGAATTGGGATAGTTGATTTTATACATAAAACGTGACTAAAAATCAATAAATATTGTTAGTTTAATCTCCCCTACTAAATCTCCACACAATGGAATCGCTGATATCAATAGTGTGGTGTGTTACAAAATTCAGATTTTACAAAAATTAAGGTTTGAGGTTGATAATTTTTTTTCGCGGTACTAAATTATTTATTTTATGCTACAAATTGATAATTCGTACTTGGTGAAAATATAAATATGTTTTACTCACATGCCGTTTTCTATCTGATAATTTCCGTAAGTTCCATCGTAATCGCAGTTGGACGAGGCTATGGTGACCATGGGGGTGCCGTGCACGGCCAGTTTGTTCTTCAGTAAGGCGGTGGCGTACTCCTTGCTCTCGCACTTCCTCAGGTACTGGGATCCGATCTTTTCCTCGTCATCTAGAGATACAACCTCAATCATTTCATAATAACGTGACAAGTTTTCCGGCAGTTGCCAGTTGCCAGGTTGTGACGTCACTGGGCCGCGAGAGTGGGAGTTTTCTCAGTGGATTGTCAGCAAACCAATCGGTCGCTATATTTAGTATTTATCAGAAGACCGGCATTAAACTACGTTATCAAATAAATTCTTTTGTACCTATTACGTTTTGTTGACAGTCCTTTGTTGAAAGACCGTCCCACGCGCGCGCTTTGGAGACCGAAACGGGAATTGACCGTGAAGAATGTCAGGCCCGGGTTTCCGGTGATGATTTAAATGAGCCGTATAAATTAACAAATTTATAACTTATTTAAAAAATATATATTTCACAGTTTGTTCAAATATTCCCAGTGGTAAATATTGGCTCTCTATAAAAAATAGATTGAACATCTTGTTACGGATATTTAGGCGTAGTTATGCTGAAAGAGTCCAACCACGCAATAGAAAAAAAATAGGCTTCTTAAAATTTGAACCTCCATAAACCTAATATGTCGATTTTTAATTAATTATTGCATTTTTTTTTTTTTGCATTGGGCTCATTTAAGAGATGTTTATTTTAATGAAATTATAAAAAAAAATTTAGGACGCGTTTAGGTTGAATTCTTGATGTGGGTTAAAAAAATGTATACTGGAAATAAATAAAGCACTAAGTGCCAAAAATTTTTTTTAGGATAAGTTTGAAGATTAGTACTAAATATATGCCTTCACCAGTATATTAAATACTGCACTGAAGTTCTGCACCTGTGTTAATTCCCTAGTTATATGGAAATACATATCGCATTAAGTGCCGCGTCATTTTTTTATAAATACGTCTTGGTTTTTAGTATTAAAATGACTAACTCACGTGAGGTACCGGCGTGTAGTAGTTTTGAAAATATCAATGAAAAGGTGTGTAAAATAGCACATAAAGAACGAATATTCGCTTTTTATCTTGTATCTAAAAATTAACATTTTGGCACTTAGTGCTTTATTTTACAAAAAACTATAGCACTTCGGGCTTGGACGTTTCCAGCACGTAAAGATATCGTATTTAGTTGTCCAAACACATATATAAATCATTTTTAACATTTTGTTTGGTTGGACGCTTTCAGCCTAATTACATCCATTTAATTCCCAACGATAATTTATTATTTATTTAAGGCGACACCTGTCGGCGCTTTGTTGAAAGGAGAAACATCCCTGTTAACATTCAACTTGCGACTCATTGTTATGACTAATAATTGTGACCAAAGAGAAGTATCTCTATTCAGATCCAGGGAAGGGATTATCGGGATCAAAGGAGAAGTATCCCTTACATTTATATAAAAGGACGTAAAAAATCATACCGAATCCAGATAAAGGATCAAGCACATCTCATTATTTTTGTAAAGTAAGAAAGAACTACTTAAAAATTCTTGGCAGAAATTCAAACTGTGATCTCAATCGAGGTACCTCGGATACGTCTCGCAAATGCCAGCGGAATGATTGCTACTGAGATATACCTTCTCGGCACTCTGAAGAGAAGGTGGCACTGGATCACCCCAAGCCAATAAACATCCTTTCACACGAAGCAAACACATTGCGGGGAGATATAATATATTTAAAAATAAAATAACACCTTGTTTGACACCACTTTACTGAATAAATTCTAACTATAATTAATAATGTCACCACATAATCACCTTGCTCTTTTTGAAGAAGTTTCAAGCTCAGAGCTGAGCCTTCATCAGGGTTGAATATATACTGTATATATTCAACCCTGTTGAAATCGGTTCTAAAACGAAACTGGTTGGTATTTATTCAAGAAAGTGGTGTAAAACATTGTGTTATTTTATTTTTAAACCAATAAATATCAATTTTATAAAGACAGTGGAAACAGGGAAAAATTGAAGTGCCTGTCGAGAGGGTAGAGATTTAAATAAGCGAAATAGTATTATGCCTGTTGCACGGTGGAACCAAGTTGTATAGTAAACTACCGGAGGACATAAGGGATGAAAAAAATGTATAACAACTTTTAAGAGGAAGATAAAGAAATACGTGATGCTTACATTTGAATGAAATTTTTATATGAATTATGTGTATATTAGGAAATTATTATATTATTAAATTGTTATATTAGCTGTTTAAAAAATAAATAAATAAATAATAATAATAGTGGATGGCTCACAGCACGGCAGCTGCGACACCAGGTCCTCCGCGACCACGAGGGACACGGCCTCCCCGGACTCGGGCTCCGTGCACCAGCACAGCCCGCTGTCGCACTGCAGCGGCTCGTAGTTCCCGTCGGACGCGCAGTGCAGCGTCACGTCTATCCTGCCCGCCGCCTCCAGATCCGATCTACGCCGACTGCATGCTGCCAATATAAACCAAAAAATAAACCTCCAACCAAGAGCGCCCTTCATTTTTAGATTACAACATTTTCACAAGGCGCTGCACTCGTGAAATGATGATAACGTTTTTTGACGTTACGCGTTGCGCATTTCGTTAAATACTAAAAATTTCACACCCATTGATCATGAGCACTGCGTGGATGCACACGTCCCCGGGAGTTCCTTTGTATGCAAATAATTTAACCTTTATTATAATAAGCTTTCATAACTAGTTAAGGGGGAATACCTACCTAGACATTTCGAAACAATCGATTTTTAAATTTTTGCATTTTCTTAAAGCTTGAAGTCTTGAGAATGTCTGGTGAAAATTTCAAGAAAATATTTAAGAAAATAACAAAATTATAGCTGATAATAGTGGCATCCCTTTGTTGATTACGCGCCGCGCCATACGGCGCCGTTGGGCTCTTTCATAATAGAAACGTTAGACCTGTTTCTAATATGTTTGTGAAGAGTGCTCGACGATATGGGAATTCTAAGCAAGATGGGAATTTATTTTATTGTGGACCTGGAATCGATAATTTTATGTAAGTTGAAAAATTTCGCGATTTATTCATTGCTTAATTTTAAATACATTTTACTCGAAACCATGTTTTCAAAATCGGTGACCAAAATATATAGACAACCACTGAACCGATCAACTTGAAATTTCTAGTGGTTATTCTATACATAATTATCTAGTCTTTGTCGTAGGATTTTTTTAAGTGACTTAATTATTTTTTTATCGGCATAATAAACCCGAATTTTTCCGTAAAAACGCTACTTTAAATTCAAACGCCCGCAATTTTGTCAAAAATCTATATTTTCAAAAATCCCTAACTCAAAGACTAAATTATGGTGCCAATTTTAATAAAAAAAAAATTAGTCTGATGATTACAGCTGAAATGGGAGTGGTCACCGCGAAGAACCTTTTTTTTCGGCAGTCGACAGAACTCAAGAATTTTCCGCTATAGCCTGCCCAACATAACTTGGCGTGCGGCAGGATTGGAACTAAAACCCGCCCCGCCCGCACCCGGCGGCAACCCCTCGCTCTGTACTTCATTACAATTTTGTATTTGCTCGGGAGCTGTGACATGTTGATAACCAATATACACTGAATTATTATGTCCAAAACAACCAAAACAGTCCGGGATGGTGCAAGAACAATTGCCAATGAAGTATTAAAGTTTTGCGAAGCTGAAAAAGCAAATAATGGACCGATATTACCTTCTGACAGTTTGACAGATAGAGCGGCCGCCGTGGAGCGCGCTGTTACCCGACCAAATTTATATTGACACTGGTCACCGGACATTCAGTACATTATGTGTTGTGTAATAAATTTACAACCTGGCAACTTCTGTTTCGCGACAGTGGCGACCTCCCTCGCACGCCTACGCCTAGTTATCGTGGTGGCACTCTAATGTTGAATATTTTTTAATAAAAAAAATTGAACATATTCTCAAAAGTATGTACTTTCATGTAGAAATGATACCAATACCCATAATTTTTCGCACATCGTAGGTAGGTATTCCTTGATTAAATAATAATAATCGGCTATTACGTTGTAGTTACTCATTGCAAATTAAACTAAACACAAATTCATATGGTTTAAACCAATATATCTATGGGCGAAAGGAATAACTGAATGAGTCAATAAAATTGAGTTTTGAGTATGCAGACTTGTTCTTTAGATACATATCTAGCAAGGAAAAATTAGATGAATCAAAAAATAAAATAAAATGTGATTATTTTTCCATTTTTTAAAAAGGACAAATGACATGGTTAATTATTTGAAAAAATTGTAAAGAAATAACGTAATTAGTCAACTTAAGGTTTAACGTTCTTGTGCAAAAAAACAAAACTACTGGTGAAAAAAATAGGTAAAAATAATAAAGGCTTTAAGGTACGGCAGGTACACACAAAAACAAGCTGCAAAAAATATAATTGCCTATATTTTGCAACGTTTAGTTTATAGTTCACCCTGAAGAAGGAACGGTGGTTCCGAAACCGATTGGTGTTAGCTAAAATTTAGTGGTTTAAACCAATGAAATGGAATTAAACTGAAACGCTAGCGCCACAACCAAGGTTTTAAAAATGCTTGAAACAAGTAAAGGCATTAATGTTTATTTCAAACGTGCTTTTTCAAATCTTTTACCGACTTTCAGATTTTTTGTAATTTTTATGTTAATAAATTTTCAAGTCCCAGTCTTATTTATAATAATAATATATCTTCAATGTAAATCACGGCAGTGTAGGACAGACTTTTCATACGAGCGTCCCGATTTTATTGCATTATTTACACTACGAATGAAGATCGCCTTTTTAAAATGTAAGTAATTTCATTAAAACCATTGTGTATTTTGTACCGTCTACTATCTGTTTCTTTAATGAATATGTTTATATCGAATTTGTATTGTTCCGCTACAACTGAATCCTCGTTGGCATGTCGACAATTGTACACTTTGACTATTATTAAATCGCTATGTACATTCAGTTGTCATTAGATACGAAAGGTCAGTGGGTATTGTAGGTACCTACCGCAAGTCATGTTCTTGGCGTCTTTGGCCCACGCCATTCCAAATATCCTATTCCCCTGAGCATTTGCGCAGAAACACCTGAAATGGGAACAAATTATTCATGAATTATGTAACATAAATCCTAATGATGAAATTTTAGCAATACATAACTTCACGTAGTTGATTTTACAAAGTTTATTTTAATTAATTATGTAGGCACGATGCATCCGCCAAGAACAAATTTTATAAATTAAACATAAATTTTATCGAATAAATGAAATATCATTGTAAACACGGATGATTATTGTACTTGGACGTAAACACCATATTTCAATAATGTTTATTAGATTAAAGTAAATCGGACGCATTCATTTTTAGATGGTAAATCAAAGCATTCATAAATGAATAGTAAAATCAGTTACAGCATGTTTTTTTCCGGTTTGAAAACACCGGTTGATACAGAAACAATATTTGGAATTTTATTGAATCTCACGAAAACTTTTGATTTGATCATAGATTTGCAATAGAAAAAACATGGGATAACCATATTACATCATGCTATTTTGAGAGATCAAATAAAACTCATAATAAATTTAATTTTCATTACTGAACTAAATTATCCTCCATTGTTATTAATTCACAGAAAACATATAATTGGTTGAATTTATTTTTATCCTTTTATTACTGTTTATCTTATTATTGATTTACTGTATTTCCAAATAAAATAAATTAAATCATTTTAAATGATTATTGTATCGGAACTTTTATAAGTTAGTGTATTATATCTATACTATAAATTATTTATCTCTCAATCTTGTGACTGCTTCGAAAGACTGATTTTAACTTTCGACCTTAGCATTTCTCATTTCTTAAAGTTAATTAAGATAAATTATAATCCTTATAGTTTACAGGGGTTACGACTTATCTTGAGAATAACTTAAGTGATTACACTTTAAAAAAGCAACGTTGATACGACTATCCTATTGCCATCTATGGTTGAAATTTATAATTTCCTATTCTTCCAAATTTGATAGATATCTGGCTGACTTTGTGTGGAATCGGTGAACAATACATTGTGTAAAGTGATCACTATGACAACTTATAAGCCCTGTAAACGCCTAATGAAGACTTCCATACATACTTTTCCATATAAATAGCTTGGTCTCTGTGAGACATCTATAATTTATCTTGATTAATGATTATCCCTCTGTGGCAAAATCCACTAGTTGCGTACTTAACTTGGCGAAGCTATCGTGTAGGAGAACTGAAAGTGATTTAATATGTTTGAATTCAATTATTAACGACATGTTTAACTCCACTGAGTTATTACAAATGATTACTTACAGAGTACCTGGGCGGTCGGTTT